>OMLF01027077.1:8839-30769 GCA_900302615.1 Holocentrus rufus
ATTTTTTTCTTTTTTTTTTTTTTTTTTTTTTTTACTCTGTCCTCTTCTAATTTAAAATTGTACAACTTCATATGTTACATACTATGAAATTTTAACATGACCATAACCCAGTTTAACAACTCCATTCGACAAATAGATGGGTCAGCAGAGTTTATCTGGGTTACCCCTCTTGACATGCTTGGATATAGATATATAGATGTATGTATAGGTGTGTTTCTGATCTTATTTATTTATTGACTTATTGATTTATTCAGGCCAAGGCTGAATCTGAATTTAACTCCTAAATGTTTCATTCCTACTGTATAAAAAATTCTGGACAAGCTCTGTGTCCTGCTTTATACCATCCCAGTTCATATACTCCCACTGAGGTGCTTTGGCTAAACCCAGTCTTATGTGGTTCCATTTAATATTGGCCGTCTACCTGGTTAACATCCCGTGCCAGGGGAAAACTCCTGACATTTAATGTTTTGTGTTATCTTGAAGAAAAAATAGATTTGTCTCCAAATCAAGCAAATAGGAAACAGCAGCATTTTTTAAAAAAGGAGGCACATTCACGGTTCCCAGTCCACAACCACATATATTCCCTTTCCCTCCCCTTCAAAATAATTCCGATCGTTCTTCGGAGCTCAGTCGAAATCCCCGCAGAGAGTGTGTTGGTGCAGGGAAGACATCTAGATCTCAGAGGTTTAGAGTCCAACATGGCGGTGCTGGTTGGACCACCCGTAAGGATCAGATAAGTGTATGTGGCAAGCCTGGCCCGGATCAGCATGGCACTTGAAATTACACTGATGTTTGCAGTTGGAAGGGGGATGAAAAGCTCCCCCTCCCTCCCTCCGCTCTCCCCAGCTATATAACCACACTGTTCTCTTGTAATAGATTTCAGCAGTTTTTTTGCTCTCCTCGGCGCTTGTTTATTATTGTTCCAAATGACAGAGTGCAGAGTTTAGGGTGGAGGAGTAGCACTGATGGTGGTGGTGGCGTGCATGCGTGTGTGTGTTTGCCCTTGTATTTCTATACTTAGGAGGACCAAATGTCCTCACAACCATAGAAAGATGATTCAGATGCTCTTAGGTGAGGACATTTTGAAGGGTTAAGGGTTAAGATTAGAAGTAAGATTAGGTTTATGTTAGGGTAATAGTTGAAATGTACACAGTCAATGGATAGTCCTCATATATTGTGTATGTGTGTGTGGGGGGGAGTAGGTGTGTGTGTGTGTGTGTGTGTGTGTGTGTGTGTGTGGGAGGGGTGTTACACTGAAAAACAATCATTATCAGCGTAGAGTACGCCAACTGTCACTCGGCGCAGAGAAGGCTGAGCTTTAGTCCGCCGGGCTCAGAAGGTTTATGGGAGTTTTAAAAGCCACACATCCTGAAGCCGTCCGTCCCTCCGTCTGAGCCTGATGGGCAATTTGACGAGCCACCTTTAAAAACATCCCCGGACACAGCCGCGATGTTAAGAATAGGTTTCTTTATCGGCGAGAGCGGGTGAACAGGGGATCATCTGCAGCTCTGCGTGTGTACTGCTCCATTGCCCTTTAGCACCAGCTGCCGGACACAATAACTGCCCCGTATTTCCCTGTCTACTGTAGCAGCATCGACATCTTCATGGTTTTCATATAACTAAGACCAGTTTCATATTACTGTGTACTATAATTATACCTCACAAAGATTCATTGTTGCCTAGGCAGACAATTTCTGAGTTTAGTTTTGGTGAGTTAACCTCTGCTGCCTCCCTGTATGCATGACTGTTAAATGGCACAACTTATGAAAGCATATCATATATGTCTTCCCAGCATGCCTCAGGACTAGCTCTCCCAACACCCACATCACACACACACACAGAGCTGCAGGTCTAAATGGCTTTGGCACTTTAAGCTGTTTGTTCCGCAGCCTACTCCATTGTCAGATTAATTACAGCAGTACTTATTCGCCCATTCTAATTGAGATGGGATTAGGCGACTCCATGGGGTTTAAGTCAATTGGTTCGTCCCAGTGTCTCTCAATGGACTCAGCTGAGGAGGGTGGTGTTTGCATTTGTATTGACGCTACACTCGCTCAACACGGCTTCGTTTGTGTCGCAGTACACACCACTCGGCTGCACCAGCTGAAATGAGAAGGAGTGTTACAGCTGAAAAAAATGCCACTATTCATTGATCCAACAGGGAAACTTCTGGGAAAGGAAACTAACAATGCATAAGTTGTATTTTTCCACAAGTCACAAGAGGTGGGTGGTAAAAGCCGTGTTAAGGATCTGGATGCTCAGAAAATATGTCCTATTCATTCTAAGCATTGTACAAACTCCAACATAATTAAATGAGCTTGAATCTGAGGGGGAATCAAAGCGCAACCTGATATACTGACTTCAGCAACAATTGGATTTTTGAAATATCATCCCTCACCACCAGAAAGCGCACTGAGTCTTTTTAGCAACGCAGAGAAACCTTATTCCAGACTTCCCTCCCCCCCCTCCTCCGCCTGGGCAAGATGGTTGAATTTCACTGCTGATTTAATAGAAATGAAACAGGATGGATTTGGGGATATTTCATTAATCTTCCTTCCCTTTCATTGCAGAGGAAATTAAAGCGACTAGAGTTCAAAACTTTTTTTTTTCTAAATCTTCCCTCCTCAGTTGGGAAAAGGCTTGCCAGTGACTATTCTCTCTCTGGAAAGTTAAGACCCCATTAGTCGGCCAAATTCCCAACTGATCCTGCTGACTGGATGGATGTGTATTCTGCTGCAGGTGTAAACATCAGTGAGGGGGCTGAACCAGCAGAGATTTTACATCCAGGATGGCCCTGTGTAATCCTGAAAACCAAGCATCTGCCACAATTTTTGATTTTTTTTGCTCATCAGTATTCAACAAGTGCATAACAAGTGCTTATTACCACCTGAAAATGCAAAAAAGGACATAACTATTTTGTGCATGCTTTAAGAGTCAAAGGTCGGGATACAAGTTTCGATTTCTTCTAAGAACAACCTCAACCTCTAAACGATGGCAACAATATTTCTCGCAAGACAGGGGATGAACTTTAAAATCTCATTTCTCACAAAGTTAAAGCAGTTTTCCTTTGCATGGGTAAGTTTTTATACAAAACAGGCCAAGATGTGTAAGCTGTCTCAGTTTGTAGAGAAATGCATATTTGAATTTGCTTACATTTTCCTGCATTATGGTAATAGATCATGAGGGGTGAATAAATCATTTGTGGTATACAGACATTGTGGGAGCCTGTTGTTTCATTTGAACAAAAAAAAAAACAGCTTGTGTTCGGAGCTATCTTGTTTTGTTGTCCGAGTTTTATTATCAGCACATCGCACAGATTTTTTTCATAAATGCATATTAAATCAGTATTACATTAAGCATAATATAACCCAGTGAATCAATTTGAGGCTATGACTAGAATATTCTCATTCTTATTGAATTACCCGACTGTCGATAAAGATCTAGAGCAGTTACGTGCCAATAACAGCATACTGAAAGGGGTCTAATTTGAGGGGGTGCAGTTTGAGGTTGGGTAAAGGTTTTAAAGCATTACCAGGCATTGTTTATTGCAAGAGTTATGCTTGCTGTAATGAAATGTTCTGTCTATTTTAGGCATGAAGTGTCTTAAACCGGGAAATGTAACAGAGCGAATTCCATCCATTAGTCAGAGACAGCACGGCCCGATAATAGGATATGGCAAATGCCCACTTACCAAAACGAGCAAATAAATATCTGCGCTGCACTGTATCTGCTGTGTGTTTTTTCTGCTAAGAGCAACATTTGTCTTTGTGATTAAAATACATTGTGCTGATTATTTGAATTACTTGAAAACCAACTCAGTAATTCAATTTTACACAGATTCTTTCTGTAAAAGCCGGTCTCTGCCTCTGAGAAGTGTGGTTGGAAGGGAAGGGGGGGAAGTATGGAAGTTGACCTTGTAAACCTCTGGGGAGAGAGACCAGGGATCCAGAGCGCCCGGGGGCAAACCTTTGACAGTTTTCAGCTACGCGGGAATGTTAATATGTATTTCCAGGATTATTGAATTATGCATATGATAAACTTCCCCCAGAACGGACAGTATTAGCTTTAGGTTTAGAAGCAGGGCCCGGTCCTCTCCCTGCTCCAGTTACTCCTAATGACGGTAATTATGACATGGCTTAACTGTAATACTGGATTGATTCTCAGGCTCCTGAATAACCCCTCGCGCTGGCACGGTGCATCCACCCCTCCTGTGGCTCAACAAAGGCCACGTTGAGGCTGGCGCACAAGCGCACCTCGCCTGCGGGGGTTCCCCGGAGCCAGGCTGGCAACCTCTGTGTGAGCGTTTTTGACGGGGGGTTAATACTCGAGCCATATAAAGACGGGATTAGGGCCCAGGCTTACACAACAAGGAAGAAAATTGAAAGTTTGGAGGGGAAATATGCGGCTAATTCCATTCTGTCATCAGTGGATATTAAAGATTATTAGCTGCTGTGTCAAATTATTTGTAAATCACAATGGCAGCACTGTTAAAATCATCTTTAATTTCCAGGGGCTAGAAGTGACCAGGGAGATTTAGTGGGGTGTTGTCTCGTATAAATGAGACCTCTAAGTTTTTAAAGGATTTATATCCTTTTGTTGAAGTCAGTGTCCTTATTTTCTGCTGCCTGATTTCCTTGATTTTCAGAGATATGGTTCTATTTTCTAGCAATATGAATAGGCCAGGACTTGCTACATATAGGTCACCACATGCAAACAATAAACAGACATAGAGACCCTTGTGATATCGCTGCAAAAATCACCCAGTTCACCCCTGACAGGATCTGAAGCTCCATTTCTCCACCCTGTGCTGTTCTCACTGCAGTGGTATAGCCGGGGCTGTTTGGCACCTGTGCTGGATTAATGGGGGGACCACTGCCAGTAGCTAGACAGAGTTAAGCTTTTAGATTGGGTTACGCAGAGGGGTGGGACCCACGCAGGCCAGGTGCTGGCTGGGTAATACCTCCCAGATCTCAACAATCTGGTTCTGTTTCAGGGCTGCACTGCGCTCTCCTTCCCCTCTTGCCCCGGGTCTTGGTGGCGTGCCATCACACTTGGTATTTATATAGACTCTCAAAGCAGACGAGGCAATCTGCGATCTGCATGGCCTCTTGGTTTGCAGTGGAGGCATGGGTGAAGAGGGTCCAGTTAAGGAGCTTAGAGCAGAGCTAGGGGTCAGGCAATTTGGAGTTTTGAAGGCAAGCCCTGATACTGATATCTTTGCATTGAGATTGATGCTGTCAGTAGCTGAATATTTCTGGTGATATCTGCGGTATCTGTAAGCTATTAAGAAAGTATTAAAGGAATACTGTTTTAGGTAAACTTTTTCCAGCTTAACCAGACTCAGACAAGATGTTTGATACCATTTTCGCCTCTGTACGTCCACTGGTTTGGTTCCTATGGGTAGCATTTTGTGTTAGCTTAGCATAAAGACTTGAAGTCAACAGGAGTCATTAGCCTAGCTCCATCAACAAAGTGAAAAAAATAAACTTTACTGCAACTCCAAAGCTGTCTTATTTACACATTTCAAACAAATGAAATATTTTTTAAATGGTAAAAATATGTAAAATGAATGAAAATGTTAAATGGTAGGAACTGTTCAACATTTACTGGTCCAACCATTTAAATTCTCCTATTTTATATATTTTTTTTTAACTTCCAAGTGTATTTCAAATACACGTGATACACTGTTTAAATAAGACAGCTTCAGAGTTGCTGTAAGGTTTATTTATTCACTTTTATGGAGCTAGGCTAATGACTCCTGTAGACTTCAAGTCTTTATGCTAAGCTAGCATGAAACACTACCCATAAGAACAGAACCATTGGACATACAGGGGTGAAAATGATATCGAACATCTTGTCTCACTGTGGGTAAAGCAGAAAGTGTATTTTGCCCAAAATGGAGTATTCCTTTGAGAGTTTTCCTCAGATTTTTGTTCTTGTCGAGGGGGAATGCCTCCAAAACAATATTTAGACTTTAAGACACAAACATCCCTCAATTGAAAATGTATTAGTTCCTTTCAGTTCTTCTAAGGTTGGCAACACACTCGTTCAAGCTCAAGTTGCAAGTTTATTTAGAGCCCATAATCACCGTTACTGTCTCAAAGGGCTTTACAGGCCTCCAGTTTATAGAAAACAGAATGATGCAGCTATGCAAAGAACTACACAGCTTAAGCTGATTTGGGGTAAAATTTGCATTTCATTTGTCATGCTTAGGTAAAGCACTACATGTACCATTTGAACATCAATAAATCATTACCACATTGCTTTTGAGACATGATTGCTATACACAGACAATTCTACACCTGTTCATGCTGCATTGTAATGTGTGCCACTGTGTCAAATGTGGTGAGATACATGGAGCTGCAGGCACAGAGGGCTACCATGGTTCAGTGCTGAAAATAGCTCTAAACTGAAGCAGGCAAATTATTTACAGCAGACCCAGATCCTTAACCTGAGCAAACTCATGCTTCAACTTAACCATCTCTGACTAATTTAAATGCATTTGTGCAAAAGCGTTGGTCTAAAGCTGCAGGGGTCTCTGTGCCTGCAGCTCGATGATAATTGAATTCGGCGGGAAATTTGCGGTGTTCATTTACTACACAAAACAGGAAGAGGGCGCTGTGAACTGAGCGTAAGCATCCAGAGTATTTGGCAATGGTGCAAGGAGCGAAATATCAATGGAAAAAAAAATCGCTTTCAACATGTTTGTCCTCTTCGGTTAAGGAGGGAAGGAATGAATTGTGTGGGAAGTGCGGTCTTAATTTGAGAAACACAAAATGCTGGACATGGCATCTTCATAGAACAGTGCTGAAAACATGTGTTTCCACTTTGTCGCTTGAAAAATTAATAGCAAAGTTAAGGCTTCTCCCGATTTAATTTCTTCCGTGTTCTGGCCAGGCAGGCCTCACATTTTAAGGCCCAAGCTCGGCTGCTGCTGGCCATCTCTGTTTTGATTGCTCTGCAGTGATAAAGCTGGTCCTCGATCAGTACTCTGTGAAATAACTGATTACTACCAGCCCTGGATGCTGTCCATGTCTGGGCCATTTAACAAAGCTGTTGGAAGGAGAAACACATGGTGAAAACGTTGCTGCTCATGAGCAAGTTATTGTCATCATGTCGCCTCTCACCTCATTCATTTGCTCGCTGCATTTGTAGTGTCCAATACTGCATAAAATATTGTTTGAATAGATCATAAACTTGTAAGCTGAGAGTGGAGAGGGGAGCGTGTTCTTGTGTTATCTGCCAGTAAATGTTCTTTAAAATTGCTTGCAAAAATGGAACAAGAGTAAAGTCCATTATGAGTTAAAGAAAACCAAGGCACTCGTAAATTTAAAAGGCATTTTTCACCATGGCTGCCGTGCACATGTTGATTTTTTTTTTACTTTTGCACATCAAATGTTGCCTTGGCTTCCTATTCCTTTGATTTCTATTCAAAACAATTGTTTTGATAAGGAGATCTCAAGGCTATAGAACAAAACAGGAAAACATATACAGAAGCCCTTAAATTTTTACATTACTTATGCCATCTAGTGATGTAAAGAAAAATGAGAGCAAAGCAAAACCTCTAGTCAGTGATCATCATGAGTCACACAATCACCAATATAACTGAAACCAATTATATTCTCAGACAAGCATAAATTTATGCTTTTTTCCCCCCTCACAGGACCATGTCCTCATGTAACTTACATCAGTTTAATGCTATTTACTATGACGTTCACTATGAGCGTACCTCCTAAAAATTTATACCAGCCGAAAAGGTGGTGCTGCAAATAAAGCAGTGCATATGCTGAGTTTAAGTGCCTTTACCCCCCACTACATCCCTGCATGTGTCTCCTCAACACCATATAATGCAGACTTACCACTCAAATAATGAACATTTTAGTGCCCTTCTGGAGCCTCTGGGTATCTTGCTATGAGCGCCCTCTGATGGCAGTACAGGTGGGGATGGGGTTAACTTTGCATGCCGTTGCCTCCTGCTTTCATGATATTACTTCTTAGTTCACAATTCATGCTCACACCCCCAAGCCCCCTATATTTGCACAAGATTTCATCCTGAAAATCTCCAATATCGAAAGAAGACTTTTAAGAAAATGAGGGAAAGCTTAATGAAGCCAAAGGTAGGCTTCTAACAAGGTGGAAGTGATGGAGTCCGGTGTGAAAATGTGTCTTTGAATGTAATTGGACACTTTCTTTTACACGCTGACATGTCAAACACATGAGGAGGTGTAAAAAAAAAAAAAAAAAAAAAAAAAAAAAAAAAAAACAAAAAAAAAAACACACACAATATAGGTTAAATATAATAGGCCTATTACTGCAGTGCGATCAAGCATGGATGATCCGTTGCATTTTGGAATAGGAATAAATGGGAAGAACTTTCTTCAGTGGCATAGGATTAAATTTCCAATTTACAGAAAAAAAAACATCAAAGTTTAGATGTTGTAAACCTTTCGGCAGGCCTGCTTAACGAAGATCCGAAAAGTAAAACAGTCGGGAAGAAAAACAATTAATTCCACATATATCCATCCTGACACAAGTGCAACTTCACCAGAAACAATTTGGGACTGCTTCACTCGCACTGGCACAGCCGCTCTCTTGTTTAAAGACGATGACAATTTGAAGACAGAATTTAAAACTGAACGGCTTGTTTGGGTCATTTATTTTTCAGCGCGACATTAGATGGGATTCTCCTGCTCGCTTATTTGTGGTTTGTCGGGGGAGAGGGGCCACATAGGGAGTGTCTCTGGGGTTGTGACTGTACGAGCCCCGTGCAGGGAGGTGATGAAAGCATAAGAATCCGAGGTGGAGGGGGGTCTTTTCAAGTAGCCCACATTCCACATGTACACCTCCAGAACCAGGGTTCCAGTTACACAGTGGCTTTCAGGGGAGTCCTATTTTCCGTTCCTTAACACGTCACATGAACGCGCATACATGGACGCGCGCGATCAATTGCAGTATTAACTGCGTGTAACATTCCACTGTTACACGCAGTTAATACTATCCACAACATTTCACTTCATACCGAGAAAATCTAGCCCTGTAGGTGCCACAAAGATCTATCTATCTATTTATCTATCTAAAAAGGCTATTGTGGTAACAGTCTGCTGTAATTCTTGGCTACATGAACTATTTCCCTGTGGGCAGTATAAACATGTAGTGGAGGGCATATTGTGTGAGAGGCTCTACATTTCAAAGCGTGTCATTGCAAGCAAGCATCAAACAATGAGCTCAAAACTTCCCTGCCAGAACTTGAACACTGAGAACCCACATTTAAATCCAACAGGAGCGCTTTTTCATGCATGAATTTTTTGTATTTAAATCTATATATTGAACATTTCGTGTATTTTTTCTGTCGTGCTTCACTTTATAGTATGTGAACTATTTGTGTAGCGTGGTATTACAACTCTGTTCAGTATTCGTCTTTACTCTGTTCTCCCACAGTGTTTTTTGAATGTTGGTCAGAAAGAAAACTGACAGCTGTGATCTTTGTCTTCCTGCAGGATTAACAACAGGGATCGTTGGAGGGTGTACAAGCGGATGAGCGTCATGTTCTTCCTGGCTGTGGTGGCTCTGACTGTTGTCCAGAGGGGGAACATCAGCGTGGACGCTCCCTTCAAAATAGAGAGGCAGGCTCGCATGGATGCCTCTGAGAGCGCTGAGACGGCCGCCAGCCTGCAGCTGAAAAAGGGCTTAGGGATGAATAGCTTCTGGAAGGTCAGCAACCCTGAGCCGGCGCCCAAGGCTCAGACCGCCACAGAGGAGCCCAGCATCACCAAGGACCACAGCCTCAGGCACTGGGATGTAACCAGCTCCAACTGCAGTGCCAACCTCAACATCTCGGGCCAGGAGTGGTTCACCAGCCTGGAGAACAACTTCAAGCAGTTTCTGCTTTATCGGCACTGCCGTTACTTCCCCATGCTCATCAATCACCCGGAGAAATGCGCCGGGGAGACGTATCTGCTCATGGTTATTAAGTCGGTGGCCACCCAGCATGACCGCCGGGAGGTGATCCGCAAAACCTGGGGCAAGGAGCAGGTTGTGGACGGCAAGAGGGTGAGGACGCTCTTCCTCCTCGGTAAACCGTCTAACGAGCAGGAGAAAGCAAACCATCAGAAGCTGCTGGAGTACGAGGACTACATCTATGGGGACATCCTCCAGTGGGACTTCTTGGATAGCTTCTTCAATCTCACGCTCAAGGAGACCCACTTCCTCAAATGGTTCGACACATACTGCTCCAACGTGCAATACATCTTCAAGGGGGATGACGATGTTTTTGTCAGTGTGAAGAATATCTTCGAGTTCTTGCAGAGCAGTGACCACACAAAGAATCTGTTCGTGGGTGATGTCATTTTTAAGGCGAAGCCCATTCGCAAAAAGGAGAACAAATATTTTGTCCCCCAGCTGCTGTACAATAAGACAAACTACCCTCCGTATGCAGGTGGAGGCGGTTTCGTGATGGACGGGCCTCTGGCAAGGAGGCTGCACTGGGCGGCGGACACCCTGGAGCTCTTCCCCATTGACGACGTCTTTTTGGGCATGTGCCTGGAGGTGCTGCAGGTCACCCCCATCAGACACAACGCTTTTAAGACGTTCGGCTTGGTGAAAAATAAGAACAGCAAGCTGAACAGAGAACCCTGTTTCTTTAAGAGCATGATCGTGGTGCACAAGCTGCTCCCGTCGGACCTCATGCACATGTGGAAACTGGTGAACAGTGACTTGATCTGCTCGCAGAAAGTGGAGATCTCATAGCGCTCATGTGGAGACACCGGGCGAGGGACAGCACAGACCTCGAGCTCAGCCTCGGTGGGCTCGAGCTGGAAGTGATACATGAGAGAGGGAGGCAAACGTTAACTTCCCAGTTGACTTCTTTTCGAGTTCTCCTTTATGTGGAGAAGGATAATATTTCAATGTTCTATTTATGTACTGTGATGCAGATGTCACCACTGTCAGAGTAAATTATAATTTTTTTTTTTTCAAAGCTGCTTAGAATTATTTATATTCTCTCGGCGTTTTGAAGGACTCTCAGCAGGTAAATTCAGAGACAACAACCCCAAGGTGTCAGGAAGGCGTTGCGAGGTCAGTTTCTCCACAGTGACAGAGTGTTGAGTGTTGCACATAACCTTCACTTGGACCAGACATTGGTATGATCTGTTGGCTTCAAATGTTTCACACAATAAGCAGAAACAACTGTGTCTCTACCTCAGTAAAGTTGTCAGTTTCTTAACTAGTTACTTTATCAAACATTGCCAATATACCAATGTGTGATAGGTGTGTATGTATGTCCCGACAGTCGGTTTTCTTTCTTTCTTTTTTTTTTTTTTTTTGTGGAGGTCCTTGCACTTTCTCTAGAACGTGACTGACACTTGATCTGGACTTCTACTCCTAGCATGCTCCTGGAAACTTAAACAGAAAAAAAAAAAAAAGGTGTCTAAATGTTTAACTTGTATGTTATCCATGGATTTGAATGTGCTGATATACTTGACATGGATTTGGTAGAGGGTTTACAATCAAACTGTGAAACAAACACAACTACTGCTGGTACGTGTCTATGTTAATTTAATAGCCCACAATAAACGGGGCGGCAAATGAGAGGGTCAGGTATTTAATTTTATGTGCGGGATAATGGTATTAATGGGATGTTCAGTGATCATAAAGGGCGTAGTGGGTGGTGATTATGTCTAATGATGTAAATACATGTAAAAATCAAAATGCACCTACAATGTCCTTTGTAAATAAACGTCTAAAATCGCCTTTGGTCCTTATGATTTTTCCTGTAAAGTTTGTCCTAGTTTTGCTGTTTGTGTGTCCGGCCTTATCAGCTGCAAACATCACAGCGACTATCCAAATCAGGTCACACAACAATGGCGGCTATGATATACAATCGAAATGTTGACATGTGGGGTGGATATCAGTTACTCTACAGTCAAGGCAGCATTTTGAGAAGGAAATATATATCCTCAGACAACCAAGAAATGAACTGGTGTGAACTGAACAATGTATTAAATGCTGATATTATCAGTGTCAAGCCCCTCAGGCCAAGAGTATGTATTTCTGTTTTCACCAGAGCACTTTGGCTGTGAAACGATATTAAAACTTTGTTATTTGTCCTGTTCACACAGTACTTTAATTTATATCAAATAAAATTTTTGTGTCCATACAAACCTGAAATATATTGCAAGAGAAACTCAAAAGTAATATGACACGACTTTTCCAATAAACTATATTTTTGGTATAGAATTTTTTTTTCCTCCTCACAGTCTGCTCTGTATTACTCTCAAAAGGGCTTTCAAAGGGAGTTTTGCATGTGGTCACGATTGATGTGTCATTTCACAGTTTGTAAGGCTTCACAGCCAGACACTGTGCTGCTGTTTCACTGAGTAAAACTGCTGTCAGCAGGGCCGGTCCTAGCCATTTTGGTGCCCTAGGCAAGATTATGAGTTGCCCCAAGATGACATATAATATTAGGAGAGGCCTAATTAGGCTTAATTAAGCTGAGAGTGAGAATGACATGCTTGGTGTAAGATACAAACAGCATTGAAAGTTCAATCAAATCCAACATAAACAATAAGTTTTACCTTCTCAGATACTGTAACTACAAATATCTGCTGTAAACCATAATAAGACTGTGATATTTCTCCATAAAATGTTTGTATTAACTAATTTTATATAAAATTGTGAAAGCAAGCCCCCACGTGATATGTGATAATCATATTTTGAAAAGTTAATTTTCCTATTATTCCTACTACCATTTTTCTATTTGTAATCATCTTTATGAGGCGTTTGTCTTTTTCTCAGGTATTTTCAATTAATCATTTAAATTAGTGGGCTAATGCACAGCATATAGCCTACTGACTTTTAGACAAGAGATTTTAGATTCAGATCATTGTGTGGGGGCTTACCTTCATAACTTTATATAAAATTAGTTCATACAGGGCAAGGCAAAGGCAAGACTTTCATTAATTTAGATCAATGAAAAATTCCAAATTTCACGTGTCTCCAACACACTCTAAATCAAATACATTCATCCTTGAACACAGTGCAGATAACCAGCTTAAGAAGGGATGAGTGTGTATGGTATGATTTCATTATTTTCCGTGCTCCGCACAGCAGTTTTATCGGTATGAATATTTAACCACCACCTCATGTGCGTCAAAGTTCATAAACAATGGAGCGAAATATTTTTTTCATCATGAGAGATCAATTAACTGTAATTTTGTGGATTTTTAGGTGTGTAGTTGGACACGCCTCCACCAACTTAAGGGATGAAAATAACACACACCTAGGTGCGCCGAGCCGTTGACCTGGTCTGAGCAGAATTACAGTGTGTCACAGGAATGATGAGAACACACCCACTGCTGCGCCTCTCCTCCCACCTTGATGCTCAGCTTGTCTTCAAAAAACCAAACGCGCCCAGAATTCCACTGCGCCAGTGACTGGCTGCGCTTTGCGCACTGCGCCTGTACGAAAATAGGGCCCAATATCTTGTATAGACGAGATATTATGTCAAATTCTGCCCTTTGAGATCTGCATTTGATACGTCTCGGACGGATCTGCACATCTAATAAGGGGCGCATCTAGTGGCTGACACCTGTGCCACTGCGCATTATTATTATTATTATGATTATTTTTATTATTTTATCCTTTAATTGTCTTAAGACAGAAAATGAAGAAGGGCGCCCAACTTTTTTTTTTCGGAAGCAACCATTGTGGTGCCCCTGTCAGAGGGTGACACCCTAGGCAAACTGCCTATGTTGCCTCTGCCACAGGCCGGCCCTGGCTGTCAGTGATACTGCCAGGTTGATGGTGAGGAAGTTTTGTGATTTAAGTTGGCCCAAAAACACAAACTGGGCATTACAAAACAAAAACAATGCATTCCTGTTATTGTTCACAATCTCCTGCAGCACAAAGACAAGAAAGCCACGGAGAAACTGGATCTTCTCAGTATTCAGTTTCATGGAGGGGGGACATCCACATTTTATCTGCAGGAAGGACATTAACAAACTAAGAGTAAAGCTTAAGCAGCTTTATCAATTTCTGTTAATCCTCTTCAAATATATTTGTGAGATGTAACACAGAAGATACACAGGAAAAAGTAGAAATAAATATTTGTTTTCATATTATATATATCTATGGGACAGTGCAGTTTGTTCTGTGCGACTGCCAGTGAACGTAGCTCCTGTTCAGACGATCAGGTTCCTCCTGAGGTCTAACATTGCAGATTCTTCTAAACAAAACAGTCCAAGTTAACACAGCCATGGCAGGCAATTATGTAGTTAAAAGGATCTCATATTAGCAGCTATAAGCCCATCTGATCCGGTTTCAACTGTTGTCTGGAGTCTCATAGGACCAGGCTACATCCTGAAAAGAAGTACAAGGAGGGAATGACAAGACAAGGTGTTTTTTTTGTGTGTGTGTGGAACTGAATCCACCCGCTAAAACCCTGTGTGATCCAGATCCAAGGAAACACAAGGCAAACATGTGACACATCAGTGAGGATGTACATGTGGGAGACGGAGTCACACCTGCTGCACATGGCAGCGTGGAAGAACCAGCGGGAACAAGGAGGCACTCAAAGTTGCAACATCTTGGTTGGATAATATAACCTCTCCATGGCACATTAAAGCTGCACTTATCAACGTTGCCCTTTGCATGACTCTGCGGTGTGGTGGGACGTCATAATTTCCTAAATGCACAAAGACACACAGCAATCAAACAGTAAAAGCTGCCTCATACCTGAGTCATCCACTTCCTCAAATATTAACTGACAATGTGTACAAGCAGAAAGAAAGTTAAAACCCACAGAAACAGGATGTGAAGGTGAGAGGGTGAGGGTGGTGGTCAGGCGCGAGCACAATCACCGCTCCATCTTCCACAGTGGCAAGCGAACCTTTCACCGATCATTCAGTGTCTGAATTCAATGGATCTTCCCCAGAGGTCAAAAACATCTGCAGCTGGGGGAACCGTACCAACAACCAGGCAAAATGTACTATCATCTGGTTTTCACTTGATGATGTTTGAAGGTGTGCAGGTGGCCCGGTCGTCTCCGTGTACTTTCCAAGGTTGTCGACCTGGCTGCAGACCTGGAGCCACGTTTGCTCGCACTAATTGGGGAAGCTTTTGATGTGATTGCGGTCAGTGGGCGGGCTGGAAGGGGCTGCAAGCTTTCACACTAGACCACTATTTACTTCAAAGGCCTCTGGAGCACCATCATTGGCTCAGTGAGAGATGGGAATGTTGCTCCCGGGGCTAAAATTAAAAACAACATTGCTCGTCCCACGGCCTGCAGAATAAGGCTTTATATCAGGTCAGGCATCATGGAGTCGCTACCTCATATAACTGGATCAGAGGGAAAAAAAATAAACAGAGTTTGGCTAAACTTCACTGCTTCTCTCTGTGGTCTGGGATCAGGTTTGGGAAAACACTGAGGGGGGGAAATGGAGGAATAAACAGTGTGAAAGCAGGAAAATAGGACTCTGCTGGAAATAAAGATTCAAGAATGATGCAAGCAGCAGCAAGATGGCACATCCAAATGGAGCAGACCTTTGTGTTTCACCTACAGCTCATAGAGGTGCATAAAAAAATGCCTTTAATCACACTTAAATCAAAAAACCCTGCTGCATTTATTAGATAGCCCTGGGTGGAAATAAATTACCCTCATTCGTATTCTTGTTACTGTTACTGAGTTGCTTTTGTACGTACTTTGAGTAATGTTTGAAAGAAATACATTTACTTGGATTCAGACTTTGTGATTTGCCACACTTTAGATTTTTACATGGCATCCATTCGATTATAAATTCTGTAGGCTCTGTAAGTTTTGCATCTCAAACTGAAACAGTGAGGAAACTGTGAATATCATCTTGGATTTTCAAGATTTGCAGCTCTGAAAACACAACATGTTGGTCAAGAAAGGAGGGAAACCAGAACCAATGCATGGGTAAATTGTTTTATTTTGTTGATTGTTTTTTCTTTTTTTTTTCTCGATGAAAAGAACCAAGTTAAAACACTAAGCTTTTGCCCTTTTACATCATTTGCAAGTCACTCTGTAACTTTAAAACAGAAGTCCTGCATAACCGCTTAAAGTAAGCTACTTACATTTGCATAAGTCAGTTTTTTACACCAGTGCTTCAAATTCAAATAAAGTAAAATTTCAACAAATTAACAGTATGTCTGCTTCTGTCTCTAGCCCTACAGATAACCCAGACATGCAAATATTGGCATACGCACACCTCCCCTCGACAAACACAGGAGCTATTTAGTCGGCCTTAACAATAGAAGGAGTGCACCTCAGCAGCTGTGGATCAAGACTGGGATTTGTTGATTTTTAACATTAAAGGACCTGGACTGAGACAAGATGTTCGACACTATTTTCACCTCTGTGTGTCCACTGGTTTGGGTGCGGTAGTAGCGTTTCGTGGTAGCTTAGCATAAAGACTTGCAGTCTACAGGAGTCATTACCCTAGGTCCGTCAAAGTGAAAAAAATAACCTTAATGCAGTAACTCTGAAGCTGTCTTATTTACATAGTGTATCAGGTCTATTTGAAATACACGTCTTGGAATTTAAAAAAAAAAGAGGGAAGTTACACGATACACGATTCATGATTCATTGTGTAAGACAGCTTCAGAGTTGCTGTAAGTCTGACTGGCAGGATTAACAGAGGCAGTGGGGCAGTAAAATGATGTCTGAGTGTATGCTGTATTGTATATCATCTACAAACAACTTCTGGTCAAAGTGCACACTTCTGCAGTTGTGAGATACAATAATGGCACAATAAAAAGAGGTATGATGCAGGTGGGACCTTTGTACTGTAAGTGCATTAAGTTAAAATGGAAAAGAGAGAGGATATAACATGATTTGATGTGGCTGGAGAAAAAAAATGTTTATTGAGGTTAGATCCTGTTGAAAAGGCCTCTTCGTGTCTACAAAACCCATTAATATCTCTTGTTATGGAGGCAAATTAATTCCCGTATGGGTCATTGTCAGGACAGACAGACCGAGGCTTGCTCAGATTTCAATTCAAACATGAGCGTTTGGGCCCGGTCTACTTCATGACAATGGAAACATTTGCGATGTTTGCTTGCTGGAGTCGTAGCAGGAATGCAAGGATGAATGATTCTTCAATATTACACACCATCATATTTAAGGGGCATATTAATAGAGAAACTGGATCTTGACTGGAGATGTAAGCGCTTTACAATGCAGCATCACTGTTAGGTAATCGGATTAAGATGATGATAGTAACTTGATATTTCATTACCATAAAAGTACAAAAGCTGTTTGAGAAGATGTTCCCTGTGAGGATGTCCTTACAACTTTTTGTCCTCAGGTTTTTGTTCTGTCCACAGTCGGCTGCATTTATAGCCTCAGCTGACCGAACCTCGCAGCCCCTTCAAATGTTACTACAAATGTTGTGATCTAGGGATTTATTTTTTCTGCAGTTCCACACAGTGTAAATTAATCTGAAGAGCATCAGCTAATGCAAATGTCTCACATGATTGACTCACATGAAGACAGAAAAAGGAAATGTGAGCTGATCATTTAAAGAGACAGATGATAAAGAAAAGGGGCAACATTCATCACATCTCAAATGTGCATTTTAACATCAATAAATCATTGCCACATTAATTCTGAGAAATTAATATAATCATTCAATCAAAGTTAGAGAATGGCTGTAGCCTTGACCAACGTCTGCACTTTTACATTGTGCGCCATAGAAACTGGATTTGGTAAGAAATCTGTGGAGCTTCTGCTAACAGCAGGTGGTGGAAGTAGTGAGAAGGTGATGGAAAATTCACTCCCAATATGTTTATTCTCTTCAGTGAAGTGGAAGAATGCAGAAGTACTGAGAACGACACCATGGAGGAGCGGAGCAGCAAGTTTCTTTGCAAAAATAAGCTGCAAGGTTTGTTGGAAAAGAAAATTCAGAAACACCAGCACTAACAAAACTCCTTTTAAGTGTTTTGGATTTCAGCTTATATGTTCCTTTCCTTTCCGTTCCTTGATTTGTTTTTTTCTAATCTATGGTAAAACTGAATGAGATTTTTGATCCCATTTGCCAGTCATTCTGATCTAGAGTCCCTTATTAGGGCCAAAATTATCTCGACCATTCTCACTTCTCTTTTTCATTTATGGCAACTGTACCAAGGTATAGCACTTAATATAATCACGATACTGATGTTTAAAAATGCAACAATGTCGCACTCTAAAGACAGATATGAACCTCGTATAGCAATGACTGCCCTCCTAATTGTTACTCAAGCAGCAGGCAGTATGGAGCGCACACTCATTGTAGAAACTCACTTGTAGAAACATTTCATACTCAAATTCATGGAAAAACAGCAAAAACGGACACATCATGCAACTCTTCCTCTTTTTGGAGAAAGAGTTGTGCAATTTGCCACGTCACGCAACATAAATGAAACTTATATGTGGCTGTTAGAATTTCGATGGATAATTTTATGTTGATATGACCAGCTGACAAAAAGTTGTGATGTTTAACCGAGTGTCACCAACCAAGTGTATTTGTTGATTCTCTTTTCACTTATGATTATTATTTGAACCTCCGTAGACATACATTTCCAGACTTAGAGAACTCTGTCATGCCAGTTTGGGGCGTGGGGGCTGTGGTGACGGGGGTGACACGTTTTCTTCTGCCCAGTCAGCAGATATTGCCAGAGCCTGACTCCATGTATCATGCAGGAGAGGCTGGGCCATGCAACCTCATAGCACCTCTGTGCTATAGGACACCGTGTCCTGGACAAAGACGCATTGTGAGGAGGACTCAGCGCAGTGTACTTTCGTTTAGAAGGGCCAGCCACTAAACAGATGAATCAAAGTTAAGTGTCAGTCTCCTCTGCACAATGTCCCATTGACTCGGCTTGATATTTCCTTTTTTTTGTTAATTCCCCAAATCAAAAGCAAAACTGGAAATCTCTGCAGTGTACAAAATATATATCCCTTTTGCCAAAAGGTTTTTTCCTGTCACTTTTGTCTTACACAGTCCTTCTACAATAACTGGAACAAAGCCTTCCAGGCTGTAACTTTACTATTGGTTGTGTGTGCAAGTGGGAATTGAAGCTTATTCTAGTGTTGCACTCGCTGCACGTCCCTCTGGGTAACAGTGTCGGCTAACCAACATGTGGGAGTGGGTGGCGGCGGTGGATATACAGTGATACGAAACGGACCTGAACTGAAAAAGTACCAGCAGGTGATCTCAAGACGGGACTCAAAAAAATAAAACAGGTCATTCTAAACGGCTGACACAACGCCGGGCGGAGAGGCTTGCATAACCTCTGTCACTGTTTGGACAGGGCAGGGGGCAACAAATCCCTAAATGGGGGTATTCACAGGCCCGTCATCAGCGCCTCCTGCCCAGGCACCTTGAGGAACAAAGCTGCCTGTTCAGACAGCAGGGCCGCGAGATGACAACACACCGCTGTCCCGTGTCCGCTGGTGTCATCGACAAGAGACCTGCCCAGCTCCGCAGAGCCAGCAGGACGTGGGCGGCACAGACGCCTCACCTTCAGTTTCACCAGTGAAAAAAAACAGAACAGTTTTTTGTTCGGGGGGTGCAGAGCTCAGGTTTTACTGCCCCACAGCACAATATAACCAGGTTTAATAGGGTTGTTGATTAACATTAATGACTTTATGTCTTCATGAGGTGGTGAGATTCCTGGGAGCCTTTCAGTCTTGGATGCTTCATCAGTTTTGGCATCAGTGAATGTGGGCTGCTGGTGTAAGGGGAAAATGAGGGGAAGCCGGGATCAGCAAAACCTATTTTGCAGTTTGGCATTAAAAAAAAAAAAAAGTTGCACTTCATACTGTCTTTGCAAATGTGCAGAGTGTTCTTGGCTTTGTGATTAAGGCTCTTTAGCACTTTCAGAATATTAATGGTGCTACAAATCAACATAAGCAGCAGGCGTAAGCAGATAAACAACTGGCATGCTCATTTTAATGTTACCAACTGAGGGAATATTATCCCTTCCTCCTATAGGTGGCACATGTGGCTTCCTGTTGGAGACTGCCACCAGGTGGACACACAGGGTTTCTGCTCTTGCTGTGGTTTGAAAATGGCTCCTTCAGTGAGGATCCTACTCAAGTTTCAGTTGTTTTTTTACACCAACGTACCAACTGTGACCCTTGTGACAACTGGTCAACACCTGTCTTAGTTTGCAGGTTTCAGGGGTCCCACTAATCACACAAAAGTACCCCAAAAAAGCTCAAACCAGTACCCAAAATTATTTCAGTGGAAACTGTTGGATACATTTAGAAACGAGAACTTTTTGACTCCCCACTCAATCTGTGTGTGGGATTTTTTTAATTTGACAAATTGAATCTGATAATTGGTACCTGTTGCACTCCTGCCTGGACAGCAAATGAGTTTAAGTCACTGGGTAAATTGGGGTCTAAATTAATGTCAACCTGGGGTACTTTGTGTTGATCATTAGGACCTGGTTTCAGTTACACCTACTCTGCCTTATTTGCTGAGGCTGTTTGCACCATTTAATTTTCTCCTCTCTAGAACCTTTAATTTCACCATATAAATGCACAACCCCACTGTGTTCACTGATGACCGACACAAAGGACCCTGCTGACAGCTGGTTCACAGCTGTGGACTGACAAGGGCACAATGAGAACAAAGACGTGTAAAAATCACCACCTACAAGGTTTTATTCATTCACAAACCTTTAGATTCTCAGATGGGAAAATTAGTCAATGCACTACAAATATTTTATGTTACATACCTCCACATTTGAGGCCTTTTAGTCCTCTGACTCCTAAAACATTGACTGTGCCCCACCCAAGAAACAAGACAGAACTTTACCAAACTCGTCACACCCGACTCGCTCAGGCCCTGAACCAATCCTATATGCATCAATATGCTTTGTACTTTACAGTAAAACTTTTGCACCTAAAGCAAACTAAATGACAAAACAAACTTTTTTTTACAAAAAGGTAAAAGGAAATCATACAAATTGTTTAAATGTACATGTCTGAAACAACGGGCATCGTTTCACAGCAAACAGTTTGCCAGTCGCGTTCCATTTTACTCCTTCAGGAAAACAGACAACAGAAAAAAAAACTGAATGAGGGGTGCAGGTTTGCAGTCGAGACATTCAGAACTCACAAGCAGCCCTCGCGCTGAGAGGGTGGAGAGGACCATTTTGGTGAGGAAGGGGGGGTTTTAGGGGTCTAAAGAAGGGCAAAAATGCCCATTAACAGATAAATACATATCAGTGACGCTTTCTGGAATGTCCAAAGGCTCTGAAATATGATGAAACCAGAGTCCATTCAAAGAGTAAAACAGGCTAAGGGATTTAGTCATCAAACTTGATCTTCTTGCCCTGGGGTTTGGCTCCAAATCCACCGCCGCCTCTTCCACCTGGGACAAGAAGAAACATCACGTTAGTTTACACGTCGACAAGCTTCAAGTGACCTGATCAAAATATCTTTCAGTGTGATCAAATTAAAGCAACAAAATCTAATGCTGTGGGCGAACTGTAAAATTTGTCAACAGAAACTCAACACCGTTCTGTTTCCAAGAACTGATGGCTTCAGGTCTGTCAGCCGACCAAAGAAAATCTTACAGCTCTGGAGAAGGAACCCAGCTGTCCCACCAATATTTATCCACTTCTTCCATTTGAACAGCAACTGATTATTTTTCGCCAGCTGGTGTAATATCACCACCAAGCCCATATGAAATGTCAACGCCATGTACCTCCAAAGCCGCCACGGCCGCCTCTGCCACCACCACGTCCACCGAAACCGCCTCTGCCACCGCCGCGTCCACCAAATCCGCCTCTGCCACCGCCGCGTCCACCAAAACCGCCGAAACCACCACGGCCTCCGCCGCCACGACCCCCACGGAAGCCGCCGCCTTCACCCTTGGGCTTGGCGTAGTCCAGAGTCACCCTGTTGCCGTCGATCTCTCCGTC
>OMLF01027078.1:0-11805 GCA_900302615.1 Holocentrus rufus
GGGGGGGCTTTAATCTATCCCATCTGTTGCCCTGGGACCCCCCCACCCGCGACACCACCACTCAGTCTGTGTCTGTCTGGGTCTGGTACAGTTATGCTAATCCGGAGTCTTATACTACCCAGGCTCCCCAAGCTTAGAGCCCTCCCTCGTCGAGCACAATGCATTTATGCGACTGGCCCCGCCCCCTGTCCACCATAACTTTCCCAAATATGTGATCAAAACAAAGATGACAGGGTGTTTGGCTGTCACATCAAAGGACCATAATCTCAGATTATGCATGGACTAGCAAAAGTGCAGTTTTAGGCTGGCTTTTGTCGTAGTCTTGCAACAATGTTTACTTGTTGAATATGCGAACATATATATACATATACACACAGGCTCAACAGGATGCACACAGGTTTAACAGGCTGATTCCCCTACACACAACCAAATCCACCTATTCTGGCCTTGTGTGCAAATATAAAATGTACAAAAAGAAAAAAAAACATGCATGTGACATCACAGCTCAAACAAAAATAAGAGCTTTGCATTCAGGATATGAACCGACATCCCCACAAAAGCCTGTTCACAAATTCACTTCCCCTTTTTTAAAAACTTCTACCCTACTAGAATATGAAATCCCTCCAGCCAAAAAAAAAGCTTTTTTTTTTTTTGCGCGCTGCAGACCTATTGTCTCTGCTAGTCAAGGAGAACGCTTCGTGTTAATCATAGGCTGTCACTCTCGGTTACCATCTAAAGACTGCACCTTTTGTTTTCTAAAACATCCGCTAATTTCTCTTTTTTGCCAAACCAGAAGGTCTGCTGAAGGCTGCTCTGTTGTATCTTGCTTTTACCTCTGCTCTGGACCCAGACCATGATACCAAGCAAGGCAGCCATTGATTTTTATCTAGCAGAGTACAAGGTTAGCTGCATTAGAGACCAAATGCCCCTTACACCCCACCTCCCATCTCGCTCTACCCGCCCATTTCAGTGTTGCATGGTGTGTTTCTAGCTGCAGTGTCATTTTTTTTCCCCTCACAAAATTGCGGTGTGGACTGAAAGGAAGACATTATGGAATCAAAGTTTGTGCAGTGCTTTCATATCCTCTGGCCTCTGCTTCCACTTCCCTGTTTTTTTTCCCCTAGCCGTGCAATGCTCTTTAATTGTGAAGCCCTGTGCTGCAATAGTACTGACAAATAACAAATGTGCATCATCATATTACCTCTGTTTTTGCTTTTCAGAATTAATTTGAACAATTTACAGACTGCTTTTAACACGATTCTAGGTCAAAGCAGCTACATCCCTTAGCTACACCCTGAGACTTTTAACCTAATGTGCCAAGAACAATATAATACGAACAATGTGATTGTTTATTTATACTTTGGGGGAAATTATCTTATTGCTTGCACAACTCCACTGGGAGGTCAGAGTGCAGGGTGAGCTACAGAGCAGCGTCCCAGGAGCTGCTGCGACTTGCTCAAGGAGACTTCAGTGGGATGATGCTTACCAACAGAGGGCTTGAACCAAGTCTTCCACTTGAAGGCTTTCGCATTCACGATCTGACTGTGCTAACTCAAGAGTATGCTGAACGCATCCTGAGGCAGGGTCCTCTGAGACCCGCTGCAGTCTAATAAGAGATCCAAAGCTGGGAGGGTCTTAGCTGTCCAGGCCCTGGGATCTGGGCAAAATCACTGCCATCTTTTAAATCACTTCTTCAAACAGGTTTTCACAGGGCTGCTTAGCTACAGTTTGCACCTAGGGATGGACCACTATATCATCAGACTATTGGCTGATAGCATCTTTATAGAGCAACACTGATGTCAGTCCAGTATTATTTCTGTAGGAGTGCATCACTTAATACAACTATAATTATCAATAGACTAAAACAAACATTTACTTTTCTCAGTATTATCTTAAGACAGACCTGTTTGAGAAGTGTTACATACTTTGTATTATGATTCTTACAAAAATGTGAATTGGTTATTACAGGCTTGATAATAATCAGCCTCAAAAAACAAAACATATCATCCCCGTTTCTATCTATTTCATTCTCATTGTATTTACCAGTTTTCGTCTAATGCTCTTGTCTTAATTACTGTGTGTTTTTTTTACAGTCTCTCATTGGGTTTTATTGTTGTTTATCACCCTCAGGCTCTTTGTAACCCCATTTTGAAATGTTAGGCCTAATTATTATTATTGTAAGATAACTGTGGTATGGTCTAGTGGTATAATTTATACTCCATAATAAGCCTATATCTTGCAGTCTCTCTGCACGGTGCTACAGCTCCTGTTGTTGAAAGCAGCAACGTATTCGCTACTTGCTAAATTGTCAAAATGTCTATGCAACAAAACTACAACAAATTCCTGACACGTCGTGTGTCCTTGGCTTTGGAAGGATTGATTCTGCTTCGTCAAACATCACTGCTGATAAAACCACTGCTTCCACCTCAGGCCTGATTACAATGTGTACCCTGCTCACCAAATCATTAGGCTTCAATCCGGGCTAGCCTGTGTGGCAAAGAACTCCCAGCCATTCAGTCTGCAGGAACCAATAATTTCACTCAGCCAACTCTACCAATTCTGTGTCTCTGTTCTGTTGAGCTCGTGACGTGACTGCGGAGCTGACAGCTTTAAGAGTCCCCCTGCGGCCCGGAGAGGCTGGAGGGAGAGAGCTTGGGTTTGGGGAACAGTGGGCCTGTCACCGCCACAGTATGGGGCCCACGAGACACAGCTTCAGGCTTTGGACAAGCGGAGCAAATGAGCTGGCCTTTTTATTCTATAGTATAATACTTCTCCTCTAATCCTCTTTGCCCCCAAACCTCAAGCTTACCTGCGACAACAGTTCAAACAGGCAACTGTCCGAATGTGGTGGGCGTTTGTGCTCACGACTGTGTGTGTGTGTGTGTGTTTCAAGAGAGATACCAGTCGGGACTTTATTTACCCAAAACCTGAGAGGAATTTAAGATAAAGCATAACTGTCCGCCCCGTTCGAATGGCTCTATTGGAGAAAAAACACCTGTGGTCACGCTGCAGGTAGCGTCTGCGGGCTCATGCGGCGTTTGGAACCGCTTCTGCTCCAGATTTGCGAGCAGCAGGCATACGCCCACATGTCGATTAGTCAGTGGGGACGCGGAGCGGAAGGACGACACAAGCTCAGCAGCCGACAGGTTAAACACATGGCAGTTGGGGAGGAAAATGAGGGAAGATTAAAAAGAGAAATTAATGCAGGTAATGAGGGAGTCAGGGGAGGGAGGGGTCGGTGGGGGGGATCAGTGAAGGAAATTATGTGGCTGGGGCCGAGTTGGTGAGCGAGATAAATAAAGACAGAGAGCAAAAGGAATGGCGTCAGGTCAGGAAGATTACGAGCATGTTCCCGCAGCCTATTAGCCCCTCTGCTTCCTCTCATCATCATTACCTGCATCATTGCAAGAGAAGGCAATGGAATATCTCTGCTTTGCATACATGAGCAAAACAGCGGCGCAGAGATAGCAGCCTGTCGTCTGTCTCTTTCCAGTCATTATGCCAACAAATTCTGACTGCTGCCTTAATTAATTTTGCACAGTGCGACAATTTGGAGTTATTGACTGTTTACATGGCACGCATGCACATAAGTATCTATTAATTGCCCTTGTTCTGATTATTGAGTGAATATGTCAATCCCTCTGACAGTCAGGGTAGTTATTAAACCCCTCTAGGGGAATACTAATTTGCATGTCATGTCTCATAAAGGTGAGCTTATCGAGGCAATAATTTTTCACGATAAGCAATCTTTCAGTCTGTGCGGTGTGTAAAAGGGCTGCACGTCTGAAAATTGTGGTTATAATTTTCGCTGAATATTGAGATTAAGGGTAGAAAATCCATGCAGACTTAATTTTCCATGCTTGGAAAAAAATGTAAAACAACAAATATTTGGTGGGTAAGAAGGTAGACGCCAGTGAGAGAGAGCAACAAGGAGGGATGTTAACACGAGACTGAGAGAATATAATGGTGAAAATGTGCTGCCGGCTGGGCCCGAGGCACACGCCACTGATGTATGCTGTGCGTGTGAGAGAGGGATGCTCTTACATTCTGAAGAACCGGCACTGACTTGGAGAACTTCCTACTCCCTGTCATATTTTTCATGCTAATGAAAGCCGGAGCACGGGGATAAAACCCAGGTGCAGGGCATACAAGGCTGCTAAGGGTTCTGCGCCCCTCGTTCCTCCGGGGTACGCACTCGCCCTGCCTGCCAATCCCATGCCCTGCTCACTGCCATTACCGGGCACTTAGCTCTCCTTACACAGCACCTGGACTCTTCTCCCTCCTGGGTCCCTCATGATGGAGTGACCTTCCCACTCCAACGGGACAGCAGAGTCACTCCTGATCTTACGTCACAATCGGACAAGTCGAATCTACCTCTTTTCCCGAGCTCTTAGGTCCTCATGTATCACTTCATGATCCTCAGGTCTCAGAAATACCGTAAGGGTGTGGCGACTCTGACCGCTAGAGTCCCTGCTAAACGTTGCCTGTAATGTTGTTGATATGGAATGTAAGCCCACACTGACTATCAATTGCATGGTTGCACTGACTGTGCATTCAAATTATGCTTTACCCTCACATATTTCCCTCTACAAGAGCGATTATTATTCTGGGTTTGCGTGATAACACCTTATCCATGAATGGACGAGTTTGGACAATAACTACACACTCTCAGAAATGATAATGCATTATTAAGAGGGTGTTTATACACACATTCACACCCACACACTGGGATACAGGAGACCACCCATTTTCCAGCACACTGCCTTGCACCACGTCAAAACTACCACCTAAATTACGCATCTTGCAAAATAATTTTCTTGTCTTCCCACGCATTCCAGCTCTTTTTTTTTCCCCATCCGCTGCACCTCCATCTCTCTGTACTGCTGTGCAGCCCAGTCATTATCTTATCATGCTCAAGGTTTCACAGAAGCCTGGCTTCAACCCAAAGTCTAGAACAGGGGGCACAACTTGGCTGACAAGGACTGCAGTATGTTGGCAGTGGTTTTCTAGGCCTTTGTACACAGAGTGATTAAGAGCAGTCAGGGGTGCACTGGCTACTCTGGCAAAAAAGAGATATCCCGTGAATTTGTACTGAAGCTGAGCTCAGAGATGAGTCCAGAGAGAGAATAAGATAGAAAACATGGATAAGGAACAGCCAGCCAGAGACACGGGCACGCCACACACGCACGCACACAGAAAAGGGAGGATATTTTGACATGCAAGATGAATAGAGCTGATTAGGCCAGTCTAGCACGATTTCTCTTGTACTCTCGTGACACAAGAATGTCTTATTTTTTGTGTGTGACAACATGAATTGTAAGCAGCATAATGAGCAAAACGAATAAACAAATTCAACAATGCACAAGAACTGTCCGTGTCAATTAATGATCTAGGCAGAGACTATCTCCAAAGTAACAACAAAACATAGGCACCAAACCCGGTATGTGGAAGAAATACATAGATCAAATCCGAGGAAATAATCAAATAGCTATGAGAGGCAATTTCGACTCATTATAAAATCATCATCCACAAACATGTCACTTACCAGCCACAGGAGTCAGGAGAATCATCACGCAAAAGCCAATTTGAGCAAATGTTAGCATCGTGATTCGGCCCACAGCCATGACACTGTATCATGTATGTCGACTTTGGTCTCGTAGTTGGAGCTCCTCCAAGTCTTGTTTTACGGTCCTCTTGTCTTGTAGCTACCACTTTGTTTTCTCCCCCTTTCTCACGTCAGCTCAATAACTTGAACTGCTATCTCAAGCACGGAACAACACATTGAGAATGGGAGTGAAAAGGTAGCGCTGATGTGTTGGGATTGATTGTCCTGATTTGATGTCTAATTGCCAGTAAAAGTACTCCTGCTATCGACTCCAGCATAGACCAGACAGCTTAACCAAGTGGCTAACTTGTTTGGCGGAGCTGCCATCTACAACTAGCCAGCGAACGACGTCCATATCTGCTAGCTAACATGTTAGCTGCGTAGGGCGACTGTCTGGGATTAGAAACTTGGGGGAAGAGAGGGATAGCGCAAAATACCCGACGGACAACTCATCCGTCTAGATACACTCCGTTCTCACGCATACGCTTTACAAAGGCATACACTTCTTCGACACTAACGGTGAGAATTTGGTATATAAATGTTAGCCAACTAGCTCGGTTAGCTGGCTAGACTGTAAGCTAAATGCTATCGAAGCCAGCCGACGTTAGCCTAATAGCTAGTTGTTAGTTCTCCGCGTCCCGTCTCATTTCAGTCTTCGTTGTGGGCAAAAATAATTTGCCAGTCAACGACGCATCCCGTCAGCGTGTTCAGTCTGCGATTAAATTGATATTATTATTCCTCTGTTGGCAGACGACGGGTCGAGGGGATGAATGTCTCTTCCTCCACAGTTCCCCGGGGCGGTAGCGTTTGGCATTGACCGTGTGGAGCTCCGCTGGGCAGACAGACAGACAGGCAGGGCGGCTGGGAACGCCTCGTTTGCAGGCTTGTCTGGACCGCTCGTCTCCGGTATCAGATTGCTGTGAGTTGCTTTTGGGGGTGGAGGACAGTCCGACACAGTCAGTGGGAGAACTACAGCGCCTCCGTGCCGCAGACTGTGGATGTAGCACCCTAATAACCCATGCTGCCTTCAGGTGTTTCGACGTGACGCCTAATCCATCATGCATTTACTATATGTTGCTGCAAATTTTGTGCATATGGATTCCGTGGCTCAGTTTCGACGGAACTGAGATGCAGTTAATTCATCATGAACATTTCACATGGGGCTGGCAAAATAATATTTTAGTTTAAGCATACTCAATGAGTGAATACGCAGACCAAATCCAACCTGTGCAACACCTGCTTTGCTTGGCAAATGCTGCAATGAGACATACATATTAATTAATGATATGAATTAACTTCCGCTGCGTTCATTACATTAAATCGAGTTCTGGCACATGACTCTATTTTGAATTATGAAGTCTCACATAGGACTTCGGAGATAAATTATGCATTCAAGGCAGTGCTGCTGGCTGAAAAATAGTTGTAAAACTGACCCTTTTACAAGCAGCTTTTGCAGTGGCTGTTGTTCATTTTAGTAATCAATCTGGATAGACATATTCTGTAGGTCCATTGCAGCAACAGAATAAGGAGAGAATGTGCATATTTAGTGTAGCATTGATGTTTAAATTAATCTATTGGCCAAAAGTGGCTCTGCACGGCTGTTAAGTACATTAAATGTTAAAGAGAGAGGGAGCACGAGAGAGCAATATTGGTACAACTACAATAATAATATACTCATTACAATAATATAATAAATTCATCAACCATAAAATCAGTTGTTCGTTGTAGCTCTGTTATAATGGGCAAAATCTCGTTCCCAGTTACTATAATATTCCATTACTGTAATGTTTCCCAGTCGTATTTGCCGCTTCATACCCTCGTTCATGTGCTTTCAGCTCATTTGATCTATTTCCGACTGCACATGAAAGCAGCAAAAGTTATTGAACAGTTAAGTGTTACTTTGCTGCCTCTCTGTGGTCAAATAACTTCACATAGTCTAGATTTCAGAGTCTAAAAAAATTATTATTCCACCAGGTGGCAATGTATATCCACGACTAAAACAGTCTGCTGTTTGTAGTTATATAACCTTAAAACATGATGAGGCAACTTCGTGTAGCTCTAATTATTACATGCGATCTATCACACTTTGCCCTCTCTTAATACTAAAATCAGGGTATTCATTGCAATGTAAATGGTCTGTTTTTTCCTGATCGTATGTCAACGTAATTTCATGAAAAAGAATTGCATCAATCCGACATTAAATGAGGCAAAACTGCAGTGTACATAAAGAATAACAGGAAAAGTGGAGTGGTACCATAGGCGATAAAAATGCCATGAAGTAAGCCCACAGTAAACTCACTATTTAGTACCACAGACACACTTTAAGTCCCAGTTGAAATAATACAATTGATTTTTCCCCTTCCCACCAGGATGTTTCTTCCTGCTGAAGTAAATATTGTACCTTCCCGTGTAAACGAGTTTAAACTGTAGCCTCAGCGGGCATATAGTTTATTATTCTCAGCCCAGGAAGGGCAGCGAGGGGGGCGTGCCAGCCAGTTTGCGCAAGGGACCTCCGGTGATGGGACAGAGGATCGCGGGCTGTGGATGTTGCGTCCGATCTCTCTTAAAAACGGATTATCATAGTCTGAGATCTCTTGCATGACGACAGCCTTTCTGCTGCAGCTTTGAATGAGGCCATACAAAGTTAAGTGGAATGGCAGGATAAAAACAGCGCCGGCGCGCAGTCAACGCACGTAGGACAGCCGGGGGACGCATGATTTTAGCCTCTCGTCGCGCAGCTTATCGGGATAGCCCTCATCATCTGCGCCTCACATTGTCATCTGGATGAAAGGTGGGCTGCTGCACCATGGCTTCGGCTGCACCAGAGGCGAGGAAGTTTACTCGGGGTCTCAACAAACCGGGGACCGCCGCCGAGTTGAGGCAAAGCGTCTCCGAGGTTGTCAGGACGTCTGTGTTGATGGTAAGACTACAGCGTACATCCAGGGCTGAATGTTATTTTTTCCCGACTGAATGCGCACTCACATAATAGTGTAATCGTATCTGATGTTTTACTGACTCCCATAGAGAAATCTATTTTGCCCCTTCAGTGGCTCATTAGATAAGAGGCCAGGCCCAGTTGGTGACTAGTAGCCTAGAACTGGTAGAGATTCAGTGTCTTGCTAAAAGGCACTTCAGCAGAGCGGATTCTAGCTGACAATGACTTGAACCCTCATCCTCTTGTTTAAGGCAAGTTTCCCCTCCCAAAACCCAACTATTCTGCCCTAAATCATTCACCATTTATTGGAAAAGCCTGACATTTTTATTCACTGCACACATGCATTGTAGTCAGCAAGGTGTCTATTGTTACAACTTTCTCAAATGGGGTTGCCAGGTAACTGAAATGTACACCGCCAGTTCTCTGGGACAAAGGGACAAGAAAGAAGACGCACATACAAACACTTCTTCTTTAATTCATGATCTCATCTGACCCCCCAGGTGCACCTTGCAACTTGATAGGTTAGTCAGAAACAGCTGAGTAATGACTAAGATACAACTGCCTCATTCTTTTAACTATATAATTAGACTTCGTACACTATGCAGGCTACCTGGCACATGCACTCAATGAAAAACTTGTCTGTAGTAAATGAGGAGGACGATGCAGTGCAGTGGTTCTCAGACCCAGAGCCCTGCTTCATTTCTGTTTTAAATAGTAGCTGATTTCATTAACCTGGTTTCCCAGCACTCATTCAGCCCCTGATTACACTTGAGAGTAATTGCCTAGCATGTAAAATAGAAAAGCAGCAGGGCTCTGGCTCTTGAGGACCAAAATCGAGAACCACTGATTGTTGTTTGATGTCACATCTCATGCTAAAAAGTGTCACGGGTTGAACTGTTTGCACTCGCTTCCCTCCTGAATGCAGACTGTATTGAACACTCTCCAAAGACTATAGCTGGTGGTTCATTAGATAGCTATTCACTTTGTTTATTCTTTCACCGTAGTGCTCTCTTGCAATGGGGCTTAACCCTAGCAGTGACCTAACTAACCATGTGGCTGCCTCTTGTTGCATAATAATGATCGATATGGCATGTTTCTCCAGCTAATAGCCTTTGCTGGCAATTGTGGCTCCCCTTCCTCCCCATGGTCCGTGTGCCCCTCCGGATCTTGAACCTAACAATAAAGAAATCAAAAGGCACAGACCTCACTTGATGTTCTTGTTCCAAGCACATCTTCTGGCCATGAAAACCACCTTATCAGTTTGCACGCTGGTGCAGAAAGACCTGCTCTGCCACTGCATTGTTGATGGAGTGCTTGTTTATTCTCTTAGCATGTTGGCTGCCTCTTTATCTGCAGTGAAAATGCATCCTCTCTTTTATCTGCACCCCTGACCTTTAAAAATTAAAGGAACAGTTCACCCCGAAATGAAAATCCGGTAACTCACCCCCATGTTCACTGAAACTCTACTGAAAGTTTGTAGAACCAACATTTGGCAAGTTAGATAGATTAATTTCAGCATTCTCCTAAACTTTTGGAGTTAATGTGACTTTTTTTTAGAGATCAGAATAAACCCACAATGTCTTATCAGGCTTCATTAACCAGCTTGCCCAGTATAATCCAAGTATTTCTTTTTAGCCAAATGATTGCACTGTGAATCCAAAAGTTCAATATTTACCCTGTCATGCCCTGTATTTTCATGCTTAATTGCAACTGCAGGATCCATCTGCCCCCGGAGCATTGTGAGTGACAAAACACTTTGCTGGCTACAGAACGCCGGGATTATGCTGCACAAGCTGTTTGAAGAAATTTGATGGGCACTTTATGCCTTTTCAGAGCAGTAAAAAGATGGTCCTATTAACTTTAATAGTTTTGGAGAAGGCTGAGATCATGAAACTGCAGGGTTTAACTCATTGTGTTTGATGTTCCTGCAAACTTTTTCCACTGACACAGAGGTGAGCGCATCATGACTGCAGTTTCATTTTCGGGTAAACCATTCCTTTAAATTGACGCTCGCTTTAATTAGCACATAGAACCTCTGGTATGTGACCAAGAACTTCAACTGAGGGCCATAGAGGTTTTTCGGTTGTGGTCACATGATATGGAAAACTCAGGGGTCCTGCCGCTGACCAGCGACTGTGAGATCTTGTCAGTCCTAATGGGTTAATATCTGGGTTGGGCACAGGTCATCGTGTTACACTCACATTCATCATCGCCTCAGTCACAGCAGAGCTCCACTGGCTGAGCCGGGGCTTACGGCACAGCTGTTTCTGGTGCCCATTTCCACGGCACCGACATGCTGATGTGGTAAAAACAAATATATACAGTATATATCAAAGAGTTTGCTCAACGGCTCAGGTTTCACGCAGCGAGAGGCATGTTGGTTTGCCCTGGGATGCAGAATGCTGTCTAACAGGCAAGTGCATGCTCTGGTTCCACATTGAAACTGGTTTTGCAATTGAAAGCCAATAGCAGGAAATATTTTTTAGATGAAGTGCAGGCTTTACAGTTGACATTCAGCAATCTCACAATACTCATCTTTAGGGCTTAATGATACGGCAAAGACGTCGTATTACAATGATTTTGACAGATATTGTGATTGCAATATGATTTACAGTTCTAATGGGAATGGTCTCATTTTGTATCATAGTTTTATCAGTGAAAATGAAAACTAATAAAATGATGATGATGAGATTCATATAAGAATAGAAACATGTTTTCTTATATGATCTTATACGGTTTCTTATATAAATATGATTTGTAGGCCAGGGCATCCCTGTAGCACCACAGTATTTCATTTATAATGGTATTTTGTCAAAAACAGCTCCTGCGATTTGAATAATGCACTTGGCCTTATTGCGATTTCAATATTTCGATGAATTGTTCAGCCCTACTCTCCTTATATGTTGAAGACAATCCATTATTCAGCCTAAGTCTTCATCTCCACACTCGGCAATTATACCGTAGTAGCCTATTAATTCTGCCACAGACCACAGTGTGTAGAGCGGCATAATGGATGTCAGATCAGATCTCTGCCTTGTACTTAATAATGGATGAGGGGAGGGTAGGTGTCCGGGCTATTTTTAAACTCGCCCTCTGTCTCCTCTGTGACATGGTGTCACACCAAGCACCCAGGAGGCCATCAATTATGAATATCTGCATATGTGTTTTATCATTTAGGTTCAAGGCACGGGGCAGCTCAGAGAGCGAGTCGCCCGGACACACACCCCGACACACGCTTTTGCAGGTGTGGCGGGCGTTCAGCTAT
>OMLF01027080.1:0-13923 GCA_900302615.1 Holocentrus rufus
ATTCGCTCCACTGCATGTTAGCGCTTGGATGCATGGCTCAGGGCAAAGAGCTGCATCTCGCTCGGCGCTATCTGGTGGGAGCGGAGCAGGATCCGGGCAGACTTAGATTTGCCTTTGGTGGTCTTAAGAGAGGATGGTAGGGTTCTTGACATCCCCGCCAGGCCCTGCGTGCATGTGTGTGTGTGTGTGTATGTGTGTGCAGTTTATCACTCTCCAGCAGGTCTACTCGGTCTGCATCGGGAGAGGAACTCGTTTATAAGCTGCTCATTTTAACTCTTGATATATGGCCATAGGTTACAAAATAGGGCTGGGCGGCTGCTGCACCCTTATTGGGCCTTTTGTCAATATTTATGTTCTATATAGTTACATGTAGCTCATTACAAAATTGGGTCATTCATGTGCTTGGTGGCGTTCTGTTTACCATCTGATGTGCTTTGGAGAAAACAAAAGCAAAGAAAAGCAAAGTTTACCAAAGCATCTGTCTCTGCGTCTTCTGAGGTGGGTGTATTTTATATCACAAGTTTGTGTGCTGAGATGTTTTTTTTTGATATATATATTTCCTATTTTGTGCCAGAGGCGCTCTTGTACTTTTCCTTCTGTTTTTAAAGGGTCCAACTTCTGCTGTTCCCAAACAAAACTGAAACAAACAATTGAAGAAAATCTTATGCTGGAAGGACGACTTAATTTATTTTTCAGAGCGGAACCCTTTTTTTTATTTTATTTTTTTTTTTTTTTTTTGCAAGTAGTTGGTTTATCAATGCTCCATTTAACACATTAAAAGCACGGGTTGAAAGCAGAGGATTTTTTTCTCTGCTGATTGGGGCCGGGAAAAGTTTAGCTTGTGTGTGTGTGTGTGTGTTTTTCCTTTAAACTCTTCTGCTTATTCAAAGAGAATTGCCTAATGATGATGGTCCCGTTTAAACAAAGTCTATCTTTAGCTCTCCTCGCGCTCGCAGCTTGTCTCACAGCCCTTCCCACAGTTTTGAGGAATGCAGCGTTATCACAGCTCACTTTTAGATTCAACTGCTGTAAGTTCACAATCATCCCACTTATAGCCACATGTTTTCCTGAGTGCTGCTGGTTTCGTCACCATTACTTTCAGCACGGCAGTGACTGAGTTGTTCAGTATAAAAAAAAGACAGTGCTGTATTCCTGTATGTACTCCACGCTTGTTATATATGAAAAGCCCTTGTGAGTGCTTGACTTTCTGCTTCTGGCTTTCATTTTCTGATAAATTCAGTGGTGCACACTCAAAATGAACCCAGTGAGACCTACTTTGCTAAAAAGTCATAAGCTGATGGCTCCGTTCTTCTGACTTACATACTCCATTTGCCCATAGACATCCACCCGTTGAAAGTGGACATGACACCGGTGCAGGCCAGTAGATATAACGACATCATTAGCTTACAAGGGGAATGACAGGCAATTTTTCAAGCAATAGTCCCCGAGAGAGAGTTTCTTTGCTGCTGTTATTGGTACAATTGTGATGTAACTAGCTACGAGGTACAACCGAGTACCCATAATCACTTCAAAGAACTCCCTCTTAGGTATTATGGCTTTTATACCCCAGTTGCCATCCCATGTACGCTGTCAGAAAAGTCAGACAGCGAGAAGATTGCAAATTAGTTCCCTGGTTACCACCAGATTCAGCATAGCAACCAATTACATTCACTTTTTTTGGCGTTGTTGTCTTTATTAGAGAGTTGGCAGTGAAGAGAGGAAGGAAAGATGAGGGAAAGAATGGGGATGACATGCAACAAGAAGCCCAGGCCAATGGGATGTCTGGCTTGCATGGTATGACCCAGTGGTGTGAGAAGTACTCAAATCCTTTACTTAAGTGCAAGTAGCAATATCATGACAGGAAAGTACTAAAGTACAAAAGGCATTCAAAATCCTCCCTAAGTAAAAGGATAGAAGTATTAACAATAGAATGACTTTAAAGGTGTCCGGAGCCTTGGGGAGTCCACAGAAATATTTCTTTCTATTATTATTCCATGTGCACAGTATCCTAAATGGTGTCCTAAATATGTACTCAATTTACTTTTTCATGATCTCGCTTTTCTATCTCTTGAATTAATGATATTGTGCTCATAATTTGCATAATTTGTTCTCCTGTCTAACAAAACCATGCCCACAATGCCAGACACAGAGAAAAAAACAAAAAAAGTTTTGTCTTTGATGAGGGTTGAATCAAGGTAAGACCATTTAGACTCAACCGACAAAAATAAAAATAATAAAATTTTAAAAAATAAATAAAAATGGAGTAATCATGAAATTCATCAGTGAGTAGGACCAATGATGAGAACCATGGAGACTCAATCTTGGGTCCTTGGGGCCTCCAGGGCCTCCAACAATTTATTTTATCCACATTTTTGATTCACTAGAAATTGTTACAACATAAAAAAATATATTTTGACATCATGCTTTAATCTCACCACTGTGAATCTACTTGTCAGTGTCCAAGTTTGATATCTAGACAATTTAACATAAACCAAATTATCTTTTAATATCAGGGTCACTCTAGAATAATCACGTCATATGGGGGCTTGTGGCTTAATGAAAATCAACTTGGGGGTCTGGAACATAAAAAAAAAAAAAAAAAAGTTTGCAACCCCCGCTTTAGTCAACCATGAGAACGCCGCCATCACTGCAATTTCTAATAAAACGGCACCAGCAATGAATGCTGTGAGAGATTCATGAGCACAGCTGGAACGTGTCTTTGACCAATCAGATTGCGAGGTTTTAATTACCTGTTGTATAAATATGAAGAGATAGTCTGTGACACGTTTCATCCATGACAGGAGCGGAGTCACACAATGATCATGATGTGAATAATTCATAAGATGGGGGGGGGGGACCCTGGAGAATTCACACTCTATTGCGAGAAAGAGGAAGAATAGGATGTAACGTTTGTATTCTTTGAGCGTGGATATCAGCGCCGAAACATGACGCTTCCATGGCATTGTGTGTCACGGCGTTTATTAAATTGCTATTCAGAGTAGCGGCGCGGCTGTTCGAGACAACAGCCGTTTACGACCAGACCTTCTGGTCACGGTTGTTTCAAGGTCACTGCGTGTTCGGGGGCTTCAGTCACTCTTGAGAGCGATTTGTATACATCCAAATTCAATGTTTGCACCCTTGGCACTAATTCCTTTTCCTTATCGCACAACAACCCGCTCATGAAAACGGCGAGTGAATTCCATTGTGATTTTTCGTTTAGTTTTGCCGTTTCAATAGACAGCACATATCCAGTAGTGTCCTCTCAGGGGATGCAGCTCTAAGCTCTGAGCAACAACCTTCACACTGACTTTGGAGCCCAGTTGGGAAAGCGAGATTGGTCCTCTGATAAGTTTTTCTGTGATACGCCGCGGATATCTACTGAGCCATCTCAATCTGCGCGCAGGGTCCCCAAAGGAATCAAAATTTTGCTTCTTCTGTCACCTCTCCCAAGGCATCTCAGCTTTTGCCATATTTTATTCAGCAGGGGTGGGAGAGAAAAGGCGGCGAGGGGAGAGAGAGAGAGAGGAGGGGGGTGCATCTGTCATGGACTGAAAGATGGACCGTGCGGTGAGTGAGTCGCTGTTCACAATGAGTTTGTCATGTAAGTTCTGCAACCGTGGGGCTCCCCAGGGCTCTCCATCACCTCAGCTCAGGCTCCCCCGCCTCGGAAAGACAGATTAGGTTTGGCCTTGTGGGAGGCTGGCAGGCATAATATGCAACACGCTGCCTACATATACAGCACGCGGCCTTGTGTTTCGGAGCAGCGGTCTCAGCTTTGTCAAAGGTGGATGTTAGGTTGGGATCACACCTACAGTTTGTTTTCGTTGGTCTGAATCACAGTTTTGTCAAAATTTTGTCAAAATTTCTGACTTTAAAAGAACCCAGCTCCTCCACTGTGAGTCTAACAGCCACAAATGCTGCTGCAACAAATCCAGCAGTCTGATAATTCCAGTATTTTTTAACCTGTATTTTTTCCCCTTTCTTTGCGTTTAAATGATTAATAGGAACAAAAAGTTTTGGATTTGGTCCAGTATTAAGTCAGAACGCTATGAACGTAACATAAACCAGTGGGGCAACCTGTCCATGTCAAAGTACATCCGCTAAAAGTGCTTCTTTTGCCAATGACAGGTTGGCAAAAATACTGGAATTATCCTTTAAAGGTCCAGATTATGACATCAAAACCTGGACTCCTGCATCATAAACTCGAATCACATGAACCGTCCATCTATCCATTTTCTGTACCTGTTTATTTCCTATTCAGGTTCACATGGGGCTGGAGCCTATCCCAGCATGCAGTGCAGCTCATCACTCACAGACAAACACGCTCACACACATTCACACCTATGGACAGTTTACTCATGAAACCTGCTACACAAATCCAGATATCCTCACAAATTACACTGATTGGCCTACTGGGGGCGCTATTATCCCATTTCAAAATTTTTAGCTCACACGTGACATCTTCGACTGATCAGGTTTTGACAAAACGTGGATGGATAATGCATTTTGGCGCTGTGTTCTGGTGTTTATACTAATTACACCAATCAGGCAGATAGATGCATTCAGACTAAAAGTAAAAGTTTCAGACTTTTAGAGGATAACTATGAAGCCAGTCTGATTTTTGTCAAACTCAGAGGGATGATACATCTTGTGGTTGACTGACAAGAGGCATGCCTCCATCATCTGTGGTGGAAGATATGTTTACTTATTAAGTGTGGTTCATTTTACGTTCATATGCCCAATTACAGGCAAACCAGGGCTTGTAAATAAAAAATCCTGTTGACTCACAAGTAGCTCAGTTTTTCTTTTTTTTAATTTGACATCCAGGTTTGAGGTTGCAGCAGGAGCATTCAAAAGAAAGCCAATATCAGTTTCTGTAAGCTAGGCATGATGGACTTGTCTGCACTCTTCTGTAATTTACCTTCTATGGTTTTAATACCAATTGAATGCATAAAGAACTAATTGAATCTGAGGATCAGTCCAGCTTGCAGCTTCACTCCCTGCAATCGATTCATTTTATCATGCCTTCTATGCATGAGTAACTGCTGGCTATCACATGCCTACGCCCCCTTATATCCATAAAAAAAACCTTTGCATGTTGGGGTCATTTCCTATAGTTGCTTCAGATTCTCACTCAAGACAAAACAAACTGAAGTTTGCCTGGGAGAGAACCAAGACCTACACTTTTAGGTGTCTGAGTGCGGTTATTTGGCTCTGCCTCAGTGTGTTCTCACCTTCCCAAACAAGCCAAAGCAATAAACACTCCAAAGTTGAAATAAACAACTCCAAACACGCTTGGTGTGGGCACACCTTTAGATGCTAGTCCAAGCCAGATTTGTGCAGTGCCAGCAGCCAGAGACACGGAGGCAGACACATCTTCATTTGTGAACTCATAAATGAATACTAATCAACTGCAGCCCCAGCAACGAAGGAGAGGAGATTAAAAATGAATAAGATGAATGAGATTTAATGAATAACATCATTGAGTTTTGCCTCCGCGTGCCATTTTAAAAATGAGCGTGATTGTGTCAGGCTGTTTTGTTTTGTTTTTTTTTCTGGGCTCAGGCAGAGGTCCGCTGTTATCTGCAATCTAATCTCTCTCTTTTCCTCTCTCTCTCCCTCGCCCTCCGTTATTGTCATCGTGAGGAATGGGACCATTGCGACAGATCAATGCTCTCTTATACACTCCTGGATGTACGGCAATGGGAGCCACGGATCCCCACACAAAGTGAATTCCACACTGCATTACACATTCATGATCCCCGGTCAATAAACGGCCATTCTGCGGACAGTTAGAAGGATGTGGTGAGAAAATGAACTCAGCGCTTCAGTCAAAGGACCTTCTGACTTCAACACGTGCCAAAAAGATACTATATATTTAAAGGTACAGCTCACCCAAAATACAAAATTAGATATTTTCCCTCTTGCCCCAGTGCAGTCTTGTTTGTGTGTGATTTGGTGACGTTTCCAGCCTGCCTTCCCTCTCTCCCAGCACTCCTACTCAACAGGGCTTTATTTTACGACGATGAAATCATCAAAAATTTACATAAATGTGAAAATTTACATTCCAGAAATGGTGACACAGATACCTGGCAGAATCCACAACCCTTCGGGGTGAAGAACTGGTTGGGAACTATTTCCTGCCAAACACACAGACTGTATCTATCCGCCTCTAATTTATATGCATTGGGGGTGGATTGATAGAGTTTGCCAGTTTCTACAAAACAACATAGGGTTTGGGAATTGGTGCCACTTTGTAGGTAAAACATGCACTGCATTGTGGAATGGTGCCGCCGTCGTTGGAAGGCAACGTTATTTTGTTTACATTCAGCTTGAATGCTGCAGAAGTTGATTTTCCTGCACTGTTGAATAGATTTGCTCTTTTTTTCGGTCACTAATGTACTAAAAATGTGCAAAGGAAAGATGTTTATTCAGGGATTGTGCAAAAATATATATATTTTTTGTATTTTGGGTGAACTATTCTTTAAACATATACCATTTGGTAGCTGGAAAACATGAATGCAGGGTTTGCATGGACAAAAATCACCCACTGTTATGCCGGTTCTGCTTATTAAGGCCTTATGATGAACTTATGATGACCCCTGACCTCTTTGAGAGTTCCCAAGCTACCGCCTAGCTGCCACCCACATGGCTCTTTGGCTCCTTATTAACGTCGACGGAGCTGAGGCCTTTTCTCCCCTTTTGTCGAGGGAAAATGGACGTGATTAAAGCCCATTGATTTCGACACGTCTTCACAAGGCATTGAGGAGAGCTCTGAGTGCTTGCTGATGCCTCATTTCGAGTGGAGAAGAGCGGGGATAATGGATTCCATCTTCCCGTCCCTGCCTTCTTTATGGCTCGTGACAGAGCCGGGATGCCATCACTTTGCCGGCGCTGTCGTCGGTGAGCTGTGGCTCTCTTCCTCCACCCGCAGCCTGGAGCCTTCGCGGGGCTGTACATTTTTTCCCGGTGGCGTAGCGGCGCTGCGACTAAGCAAGTTTAGATATTTAGCCTTGCTGCCACCCACATCGCACTCCACCTGTGTGACAGCGTCTCTGAGTAGGTAGCGCAGACACACCCTTTCCCTGCTGCCACGGATTCAAGCTAATGAGAGGAGAAATGTGGTAGACCATGATATAATACTTCTGCTTCCATTAGCTTTATTAGAAGTGAGTGCAAAATTACCTCCAATTAGAGTTTTCAAGACGACGTGCTGGCACTACATAATGATGTTCTTCGTCTCTCAACCTCCGCTCCCCCGCTCGCTCTTTTTTTTCACTTGTCAAGAAATTGTTTTGCCTCTCCCCTGGCCTTTCAGAGGTAATTTTGAGTGCAGCTATGTCTGGGCTATTGAGGGAGGCAATGTGATTTTTTTTCCCTCTCTGTATCTTCTTGTGTGTGTTCTTCTGTCTGTTTGTGTCTGTGAGGTTTCTTTTATATTTTTGCCTCAGTTATTGAATATGGGTATTATTTACTACATTGTTCCTGAAAGATTATATTTGATGTGGAGTGAATTGAAAAGCAGCAAGGTGTCTTTACTGGACTAACTGCCTGGCAGCCTGCATGCTGCACTAGAGACGCCATGTCCCATGGACTACAACATCTGTTTCCATTAGGTCCCATTATAGCAACACTCTGCCTCAGAATACATCAACTTATACAGCTGAACAGGCGTCGCATGCTGATGACTTCACTTCCCATCTGCCACAGTTTGAGTAATTGCGAAGCAAAATGTCCAATTCATTGGAGAGTGAAATGCAATCATCTAAGCTCTCACACTGGAAGCACAACAGGCTGCAGTGTTTCATCTCAGATTTTTCCGAGGGTAGTGGGACTCAAACCGCCTCAAGTTTCCCGTTTGAAGAATTTACAGTTGTCTAGCTAAGCCCTGCATAACGTATTACTGTGTATTTAAGGGCTGTTCAGAGCTGAGAGCTGCTTAAAAATACACTCAAACCAGCGATATTCATCTCAACAGACCATGCTAAACTCAGATGGGTCTTCTTTAAGTCCCCAAGACTGCCTGATCCTCAGTGGCACGTTTAAAGTCCTGACACTGCTAAAGCCTGCTTATGCCTCATTATACATATAAAACAATAATCATGTGGAAAACACTGTAGTGATTATACTGAACATGATGCTGATTGTAAAGCTTTATTTTTTACAGGACAAATTAGGAATTCCTTTCAGTTCTATTTTCAGTAAAACTCAGATGGATAGCTAACAACAACATTACAGCCAAGCAAGGACAGAAACTGTATATTCTCCAGATCCCAGATGACTGCAGTGAGACCGCTGTGAAGGTGTATGCAAATCTGGCCACAGGCTCTTCGGTGGAGGTCCGACTGACGGAGATCATGCTTAATGATGCTGGTGTGTAATGGTGGTTGGCACAGGTTTGAAATGATGCTATTTATATGCAGCGGAAGCCCTTGTGTTGATGGCATGAAATATCTCTGATGTTTATGTCCTCATCAGTGTGCTCACTGCGACAGAAAGGAATATATCAGGGCTGTATTTGTGAAATGTGCCCTGAGACCATTTGGTTGTCTGGGGGTGGAGCTTTTTTTTTATTTCTGTGGAGAACTAGTCAAACTTAGACAATTCGTCGAACGTTCAGATTAGAGGAGACAAACTAGAGATAGCAATTTTTTCAATTACAGTGGCCTCAATAGATCAAAATGCAATGCAGCTACAACATGCATCTTTGCAGATCTGTAGTCAGTAGCGTGCAAAATCCAGTGTCCACTTTTTATTTTTTTTAACAACAATGCACCGCAGCATTGCTCTCCCTTCACTTTTGCTGTCACACAAGCGCAAACGGCCTCGCTCTCTCAGGGTTGTTGAAAGTCAATCTGGGAAATGTAGAAAACCACTAACTGAAATAGAAAATAGACAAGGCACGCTGAGGGAAAAAAAAAATTACTCCACTTCATCACAAAATAACTCCTGGAATGCAATAAACAACTCAGATCGATATGTGTCAGGATGGATTTCTCCTTTAAGGGGTCCCACACTGCATAGTCCTCTTCTGATTAGTTTAATTTTAAATTCACTTATGGGTAAGAATAAGCTGCTTTTTTATGTTTGACCAAGAAATGCACCAGGCTAATGGGGTATTTTGTGAGTAAAGTTGAAGAATAACTTCTCGCTGGCAGAACTATCTGACCAGCAGACAGTGCCGCTGCCTCCGATTCAGACAATTTGAAATGCCGAGTGGAGGCATTACAGAGAGTGTATTAATGCAAAGGCTGCAGACCTGCCTGATAGGACGGATTTAAGCAGCGACGTGGGGAAGGATGCAAATCGAGATCAAGCCCAGGTGTGATGCATTCACTGTGGCTGAGGTGAAATTGCCTGTAAAAACGGATGGAATTTTGATAATGCCATAATTTTAAATATAACAGCACCGCCACATTAAAATAGTGCCACTGTCTTCCTGAAACTGTGCTGATTATATATTCTTAATTTATAAATATAAAACATTTGGAACATATATATGAAAGGCATTTTAAATATAAAAAAAGGAAAAAGGCAGTGAAATTTGGCCTCATAATTAAGGTTTATGGACTTGACTGTAAACTCATTATAGGCCATGGAAATAAAAACAAGGCACCAATAAACATGTCGTCCTCCCCCATAAATGATGCAGGCACAGATCCAACCCAATCACCGACCCAATCAGTAACAGCATGCATCATCCCTCCATTCAGCCCACCGCTGGAACAGTTATGACCTTTCAAAGTTTGACATTTTGACCCTTATTTATCGCACATCTATCAGGTCAGTGAGAGTAATGTTTTTAAAATGTGAACTCAGAACGTTTTAACAACCCTGAAACGAGTGTGTGCTTTGAGACATGATGATATAAACCAATACCAACTCACAGGGATCAGTCATGTTGTTGTTTTCAGCCGTTTTCTCCTCCTCTCCAGTGTTTGTTTGCCGCCAAAATCTGCACTGGATGTGAAGTTTGTCCTATGCTGGCTTCCGTACTGCCATGACCGCCATTGAAGAGTTTAGATAATTGTTTCTGCTCTTCATACCATTTAGTGGTCAAATAAAATAACATAATTCACATCTAGTTGCCAGAACACAGTGTCAAAACGTATCATCGCTCCAAGTTTCATCAAATCGGCCCTGCGGGGTCTGAGTTATTACATTAGAGTTCACAATTTTGACCTTTAATTATAGTGCTCACACTGGGCCAATCAATGCAATTTTTTCTAGAATACCAAAAAATAGTGCAAAGTTTTTTATTGTGATGTAGCTGTGCTTCCTGGTTTTTATTGTATGTCTGTACCTCAGCACCAATGTAAATAAGCGCTGTCCCTCAGTGTGATCTCAGAGGATTTAAATAAATAAAATCAACCAATAAGTCAATCAGTGATGCATGAGCCCTCTATAAGATTCATCAAAATCAGACAAGTGGTGTCTGAGAAATCATATTTGTCACAGTGTATAAAACATATAAAAACATGATATGAGGAACAAATGGATGCATGAATGGAGGGACAGGGTGCAAAAAATGGCAATAGATATCTTTTTTTTCCCTTATTTTTCTTCTTATTTTTTATTTTTTTGTTGCTGCTGTAGTGAACTCACTCAAAGAAAGGCCTTGTGTGCGGATACCAACTGAAGGTCACTTAGCCTCACACACCTTTTAAAAAGCATTTGCCATGAAAACAAGAAGGGCAAACCACGGGAGAGCCGTTTTAAGAGGCCATTGAACTCTACGAAGGTTGAATATCAGAGGGTTAGATGTTATTGGACAGAAAGATATAGAGACACTCCCCATAAAGAAGTTAACAACAAACACACACCTACAAGCGCACGCACACACACATTCACCTACGCCGTTTAAAGCCTTACAATGTTTGCTGTGTTTTCTTCCTCCACTGGTCCCATGTGGATACACGCTGGATCTTTGTCTGGGCATTAGCAGGACTGATAGCATATCGCCAACTCTCTCCAAAGGTCCCGCTAATCACAGCCTCCGCGTTATTAGACCATTTCTCACCTATCCATGAAAAGAAACCCCTTCGTCAGCATCATTACCTTTTGTTCCCTTTGCCCAGACTTTCCAGATGAAGATGCTTTCAAGATCGAATTTTTTTTCATCAAAAGGGATCCAAGAATTTGACGGGTTTTTTGTTGTTGTAGGAGGAAAATAACCCCCTCAGCTTTGACAATATTGACTGTATGCGTTTTCACAGTGAGGTAGATTATTTGGGATTTCTTTTTGGAAGACTGGCTTTGGCACCGCTGCTTTTGGGCTGGTACAGTCCTCATTAGAGGGACGGCTCTGCGGAGGCGGGGAGTTGGACATGAATCCATGCTCTCCAAATAAACCCGTCCTTCCCTCTGGTTCTCTAATGCTTCACATAGTCTCATCTGCAGTGCATCGTGCAGAAAAGAACATGTACAGCTCGTCTGTATAATGACTTCATATTTAAAACGCATGCATGTTTAACGTGCTCTTGACATATCTGCATACATGTTCTCTGCATGCTGAATTTTGCCTTTATGAAAGCACAGAGCCATTCTAATCAACATGCCTCTCATTGCATATGGTAATTCTACTGAAATTATGCCATTATGAGTTACATGATCACAGCAAATAACTTTTCATGTCTGATAAGGACAATTATCACTCCCAGTGCCACCTACTATGCAGCCCAGAGGGAATGAATGCATTATGAATATATTACATGATAAATCAGATTAGTCCTTTTTTGTCACTAGGAGAGCAGTAAGTGATCTTTGGCAAAAATCTGCAGCTTGACATTTTCCGAGATGAACTATTACCCAATTTTTTCCTCATGCTTATACTATAGTTGAATTTTGTAAATGCTACATGTATTTGTGTCTGGATAAGTCAGCCTGCTCGACTGAGACGGACAGGCTGAGTCTGCTGCAGCTGCTGCTGAACAGTCAAACATCAAGTCTGGCAAATACCTGCAGGCTACAGCAGACAACAGGGCTGATGGCAGCACACTGTTTTATTCATCCCTTTGACTTTACGGTTACTTTGAGAGCCTCTTGCCTCCTTAATTTGATGCATGTTGTTTCTGGTGCAGGAGGTAACACTGACAGGCGTCTTTCAGGGGTGCAAACCAGCGGAAGATCACTTAAGGAGAAGAAAGCAGTTTTATTTGATGGGAATGGCATGACTGTTTGAAAATGATGTTTTTATTGGTCGACATGTTTGTTCACACCTACTGCTTAAGTCACCATTAAAGGTGCACTATAGAAGTGCCAAGGGTTGGTGTAAGTGAGAACCATTAGACTTATCTACAATAAACATGGAATAAGCATGTAATTTATCAGTTTATCAGTTGAGTCTAAAGGATCCTCACTTAAGTCGACCCATAGTGCACCTATGGGATGTTTTCAGGGAGGTAGAAATAATACGATTTTTATATGAAAAATATATAAAAAATCAAAATACTCTGAACTCTTTGCCATTTATTGTTAAATAGGCAGATAGTCTGGCGTGGTAAAATTATCTAATTATCTATCTATCTTTTTTCATTTCAATGTGACTTATAGATAAGCATCATTAAAGTAATTATCCATGAAAGTTCCTTTTAAATGAATCCATTCTGCAACTCTGTCTCGCCAACTTTTAACATGATAGTGATTCAACAAATACACAGTTTAATTAAAGAGTAACTACGCCCCAAACCCAAATCTGTGTGAAGTCTGACTCCTGATGGTGAAAAGTGGGGTGTCTGGTCAGACTTCACTGAAATTTGCGTTTGGGGTTTCGTTACTCAGCTTTCACATTTGCTGCTGGAAACGCACAGATCCTGGTAGCTCATTCCTTTGAAAAATCTTTTGGTGCACAGGAAGTTCATTTGGAATAAACAGAGGTATTAAGGATAAGCAGTGATAGCCACCATTGCTAAACAGGCCAAGAAAGGAGCGCCACCTACAGAAACTCAAACTTCATTGACAGAAAACCCAACCCATCACAGTCCCGCCCACACTGTTTGATTGATAGGTGATCTCTGAGAAGTGCACTGCAAAAACACCACTGCAGTGAGCGCTTAGCACCGAGGATGTCCTCAAAATCAAAACTATAAGAATCTTGCAGTTTCATTCATACTGCAGGGATCATCGAAAGCAATCACAGATAAAGATAGAGTGGAAACCATAAAATTTTGACAGTGGGTTTACGTTGCAGGGTTGGCACTCAGACATAAAGGGAGAAGGCTCGAGGAAGGGTTTCACCTTCTTTAACATCAACGAGAGCGCTGTAAAGTGTGTGTTGTGTGCCGCCTCACGACTAGCATTAGCGCCGCGGGTGGAGGAACGCCTCTCCCCTCTGGAGACGCAGCCCTCAAAGTAATTGCACCAACACCTCGGACAGTGACAAGGGTTTGTTCTCGGGAGGCTCTCGTGCGATGCAATCCTGCTTTGTGTTTTTTTTTTTTTCTTCCCATCCTGCTTTCATAAGTGCCTGGCTGCTCCCATCCCTCTCTCCAACTCTTCAACACAACAGCAGATCAACTTTACAGCACCAGATGTTGTGCCAAAGCCTTGACATATGCGTGAGACGTGTTCGAGGTGCAAATCAGCGCTCGTCAATTTCCACGGCGTCTCTTTTTGTTTGAGAACAACGCTGCATGTAAAATGTTGTTTCCTTCAGTGAGGTGCTTAATACTCTTTCTTCTCAGTTTTTGTCTCTTGATTACCGTAAATAATTGTTTTTTATGCCATTATAGGTTAGGTGTACTGCCGCAGGAGTAAACTTGTTTATGTGCTTCTGAATTGATGATGTGCTTAGAGGCTGAAGTTTTATGTCCTATTGTGTTGGTGCTGCTAACCAATTTGACTTTTACACATAGGTGCAACAGAGGGCTTATTAATAAACTTATGTTAATGCACCCCCACCCACCCCCACCCACAGAAACAATT
>OMLF01027081.1:9757-21818 GCA_900302615.1 Holocentrus rufus
TTTGCAGTGTTGGTGGAGGTGATCTCCATATCCATCCCTGTTTTCATCCTTTTCCAGCCAATATGAGTACAACCTCTGGGATTCCATAACTTGCCAAAATTCTTAGCTCAGCTCCTCCCAGTTCTTCATAAAAAAATAAGATCTGTTTAAGCTGAATTCACCACTGATTCACTGTATTCATCGCTGATTGTGTGGTTCTGTTACTGCTAAAGGTGCTGTTTCTTAAGATTGCCTGCAGGGGGCAGTGTTACCTAACGTGAAACCATCCAATTTGCTTCAAAAGGTGGAGAACAAGAGCTGATTCAATTGACATTTTTGATGTTTGTTGCAGTTGTTTTCTCATAGGGCTTTTAGCTTGTCCTTTGTTGTGTGCAGAATTGGTGTAATGTTGAGGCATGTAATCAAAAGATGAATTTGGTTATTTCCAGATAAGACTAGAGCATTTGCTTTTGTCCTGCGTATTTGTAACCTTCCTTTGATGCCTGAGTGGTGAATGCCTCTTTACTCTTTCAGCTGCTTCTCACACAGTGAATCTAGGTCTATCACCAACCGACTCTGTTGGTGGTAGACCTTTGTGTAGTATAAGGTTTGTCTAGCATAAGGTTTACCATAGGAGCTCCAGCTGTAGTCTGTTTTTTTTTTTTTTTAATTTTAATTTTTTTATTGTTTGCACCATGCAGCCCACCTACTGCCCTCTTAACGATTCCACTCAGGTCAAACCAGAGCATGGCCAGCAGTCAATTTAGGTTGAAAAACACTGCAAAATATGAAGAGTAATTGACCCGGCTGGTAAATTGCACGATTGGCAACGGTGGCGGGGAAAATTAGGAAAGCACAACTCAATTAAAGGCACTTTGGCTCGGAGACTTGGCATTTACACCAAACTTCTAAACTCCATTAAAAAGGCATTTGAGAGGAAAAAGTGTTCGGATCAAACACCTCGGGGGGGATAACGTAGTCTTTTAAAGTGCTCGCAAGAGTCACGCAGGCTCCTCTCAGGCAGAAGGTTCCAGCACTTCTGTGAAAGGTTAAGGAGACACCAAAGGCAAACAGACTGAAGGAGAGTCTTGTCAAGTCTAATTCCATTATGCCTGGGCTTATCTTATCTAACCAAGATTCGGGGTTATCAGGGTATAAAGGATGCAGGGCTATATCTTAGCCCCAAGCCACCTAGGATGAGAGGCAAAAGTACCCCTAATATTTTGCGTTTTTAGCTGACATTTGGAACTGACAAGCTGTATTAAATGTTGGGTTTTAGAAAGGAAAGACTGCCTTTTCTGCTTCAAGGCATGTTGGGTTGAACAGGAGTCAAGGTGGAGTAGCTAACACGGCGCACCATGCCACTTTCTGTATCCAGAACGAGGCACAGCAAGTGCCACAGCTAATGCCATTGATTTGGTTGAAACAAATTGGAGGGAATCCTTAGGGCATGGAGTGAGGTGAATTGTAGTCCTGTTAGGGTGTGGCATTGAAAAATGTCTCAAGTTGGGCTAAAGGAAGACCAGTGCCAAGCTCTCCTTTTTGCCCTCAGAGATTTTGTTTGTATAACACTTAGTGAATGGTTAAAGTTATTTCTTATCCTGATAAATCAGGATAATCAATAAATAAATTACATACAATTACCAATTTGTGCAAGAGGCATTTTTAGTTACTTTAGTCAAATCCATTTCTAACTAGTCAAGTAACTAAAAAAATGTTCAAACACAAATTTCCAGCTGTGCTACTGTGTGTGTGTGTGTGTGTGTGTGTGTGTGTGTGTCACAAGGAAGAACAAGCACATATTCTTTATATCCCATGGCACATTCATGGTCTTGCAAGCAAAAGCTAGTGGGAAATGTTGATGTTGTCATGACTTGTAAGATAAAGTAAATGGTGTAGTTCTCCGATTATGAGAAGAGGGTTTCTGCAATTCAAATAATTCACAGCTAAGGGATCAAACTGCTCATTTGTTATTTTCTCAAGAGGTATAACCTGTGATGAATTAGAATCTACAATTAGAAGGTATAGAATAATGAATTATCCAATGACTGACTGACTGAGATTGACCTTGATGTATGCTGGTGCACCTTCAGATCTAAATAATGCATGTTTAGATCACTGGTGTGCTCTTTTTTTTTTGCTTGCCTATCATGATGTTGGCCATGTTGATCTTCACATATGTGACTGTCTTTAATGTTGTTAGACTGGCAAATGGGAAGAATGAATAACTTTGTAATTCTAACTGACATGAAGAGGGCTTTGCAGTGTTAGCTGAAACCAATTAATATCTATCGGTTCTATGTCATCCACAGGACAGCACACCTTTAACTTATTAATTATATAATCTATATCGGCTTACCCTCACATTTCACATAATAATCAATTAAATTTTGGTGAGAAGCAGTTCATAATGAGACCAGGTTATGGTCTCATTATAGTATAGGACAGTATAGGACTCCTGCCTATACTGTTTATTAGGCATAAGAGGCTATTGATATATGGTGGGGACCACAAGAAAAGTTGTTTAGGTGTGATGCTTAATGTTTCAACAAATAGGAAATTGAACTGTGCCTCATAGAAATGATATTGCATTGCAGCTGGAACATACCATCTCATTGAAAATGACTGAATGGTTATACCAAATAAAGCACTGTTTGTTTATTTGACTATTTTAGGAATTTGAAACAAGTTTACGAAGTAGATTGTTTGCTGATCCGTGCAGTTCGTTGGTTTAATGTGTCCACTGCACACACATTTCTCTTCTCCAAAGTCAGTAGTATTGAAGCAGTTATGTAAACTGTCTTCTTCCATCAATTCCTCATCATTGCCTCCTTACACACACATTCACATACATCAGTCTCCGCCCCCGTTTTCTCTCACATTCCTACTCAGGCTCAATCTGTTTGGCACAGTGTGCAAAAGCAGGCTTTAAAATATTCCCCCCTCCTGCGCAAATTTGTTCCACCTTGAAGTGGATTTCATTATTTCATTTGGGTCTTGGCCTGACAGGGGAGTGAATCATTTTGACAGGCCCTGTCTGAAGCCTCTTCAACCCAAGCCCTTGATTCTGTGTATTTTTGGAGCAGGGGGAGGAGTAAGTCATCGCTAGTGCTTTGCAGCTCTGATGTAAACTAGGGGCTCGCCGAATGCACGGCCCCGATTGGCCAACGTCCAAGGCTGTGGAGGAAGCATGTTTAGTGTAGCGACGGGCAGAGAGGTGGAATCTTATCAGTGTCGCTCCACTCGGTCCAGATTACCTAGCGCTTGCTGTCCAGGGACTGCGTCAGCCCGTCAACGCATTAACACGCGTTACCTTCGTTCATGGCATTGGGATGCTGTGCTGCTGCAATCCCGGCGGCAGCACAGATAGGCTGTGTGTATTGTTTGTGTGCGGGGATGGCACGGTTGGTGACACCAGCACACTTTTACTGCAGTACAGTGTATGTATTTGTGTCCACTGGAAAACACATTTGTTTTAGTCATGAACGATCAGGAGGATGTGGTGCTTGAAATATGAGCAGAATGCAATTTTTGATTCAACACATCTCAGACGGAGACGGGGTGTAGCCGTATAAGCATATTCAGTATCTCCCCTTCAGGACCCCTATTCATGCTGCATAAATAGACCTCCCAGCATAGGTTCACATGATGTGATGTCCTTGTGATGTCCTTGTGCTTCCATACAGAACTACTTCCATGGACATTATCTGTGCAGGAATGGGTGAGCCTTAGTTAGATGGAGGGCTCAAAGTGTTTCCTCACCATTTTTCCTGATGTTTATGGAAGCTGCTGCATTGCAATTGTCTGGTGCTCGGCCCTCAATTCAAAGTCATCCCTGCTCTTTTCTCCTTTCCTCTCTGTTTCATTTCCACAGCCTGATTGAAGTCTTCTGACACCAAAGTGTTTTCTTATGGAGCGTTCCGCTGACTGTTCCTTCAATACGACTCTACTTTGAACTTTCATTTGCTCTTAAAATGAGGGCTTTTTTTTTTTAAAGCGATGTTGAGAAACTCATCAGCTGGGGGAGCAGGGCCACCGTCATAAAAGGATATGGCCTGGAGGAACACGCTTTATGGTCAGCTTCGGGTGGGAGTGTGTGTATCACTCGCTTTATTGTAGTGTGTGTGTGTGTGGGCTGTTTCAGTGCAGGTGGGAGAATTGTGCTCTTGTGTCTAAGTGTGTATTTGTGTGTATGCTAGTAGCGAGAGTTCGTCCGGTGTTGCTTATTGCATACGTATGTGTGTGTGTAATTTCCATTCTCATGCTCATTATCTTTGTATGTGTCGGTGTGGTGCGGTGCTGCCACTGTCATTAGCGGGCTCCTGAGGCGCAGCAGTGGTTCCGCTCCAGATTAGTTTTCTCCTGTCTGCCAGCTCTCTGTCTGGCAGATAGCCTGGCACGGCACTGCCCAGCTCAGCTCAACACAGCTTGGCCCGACCCAGATGGTGAAAGCTCTGTGCCACAACAACAACTTTGATTTTGCTGGCCGCTTTTCCCCTCTCTGTTTTCAACTTTGCCATTCTCTCTACTTTCCCAGTCCAGCGTGCAATTGATGGCAGGCACGAGGATGTAATTCTAATTGTTAATCTAAATTCAATTGAATCTCTAAGTTGCACAAAATAACCCTTTCCATTTTTCCCCCTAAGTGTCTCTATTTGCACGGAGGTCCCTTCTAAATTGAACCACACAGTACGGTCTATCATAGAAGCTGTATAGGCCTGACTGAGTAATATGAATTAGCATTTTCATTTCCTGAAACTATTTCCTTGATATTTCATCAAGAACTATTTTGGCCTGCATCAATTTCAGCAACAGAACGCATTAATTACAAACCAAATTACACATTAATTACACATACTTACACATTAATTACATTGTAAATTTCATGTAAATCCGTGTGTTTTCTCCACTGAACCCAGAGGTCAGTTTGATGCTCAAGGCTAGTTGGAGCTGCCTTGAGTTTCTGTTGAGTCTAGTTTAGCTGCTGTTGAATGTTTTTAGTTCCTTAGCCTTTGGTGCCCCAGGCCTGCAGCAACAGTACAGGGAGTGCCAGGAGCTGCTTGGACTCTACCAACAGTACCTTTCTCAGCAGCAGGAGAAGCTCAACCAGTCCATAGCCCAGCTCAGCCAGCCGCCACCACACAGCAAGGTAATGGAAAGAAGCTGAGGATGTGTGTTAATTGTATGTGTGCCGGCAAATTGACTGACTGTCCCTGCCTTGACATGTGTTGGTGTGCATCAGGCAGAGAGATGGGGAACAATAATATGTGCGGGTTCCCTAGTGAGCCATCTTCAAACAACAACCCTCTTTACCATCCATCACAATATGCTCCCCACTGACACTCACTCAGACACATAAAAACACCTGGTAGCATATGCAACAGCACATTGTCCCACCATCAAGTACTTTAACAAAGCATAACAAATTACCTCAGAAGTACACTTCAATCACTGGCCTGCTCTTACTACACATAGCGCAGCCCCCTCTCAAGGTGACAGTAAGAAGCAAAGACGCCTTCCCGGTCTCAGCCTCTGTTAGGATAGATGACTTGGCCATCCCCGTTGTCCTACAGTGGCTCTGAGTAATGTGTGTTTGCCTGCTCTCCGACCCTTAGCGAATTAGTCACAGCCTCTTCCCAAGTTGACTATAAGATGGGCTTTCCTCCTTATGTTTATCTCATAATATTCCTGACCTTGGCTTACCTGCTGGTTATGCTCAATTGAAAATCGCCCTCTTAATCTTGTGGCCACTGTCCAGTTTACGGCTGTGAAGGATGATTTGCATTTCTGCTGCAATAATAACCAGGAAAGGCATACATTAGGGTATTACGGAACAGAATAACTTTCTTGGCTGAAACAGTCCATCAATTTATTAAAAGCTTCCTAAATGGGCCAACATGCATTAATTGTCCTCCTTGTTCTTTATTCAGTTGTCCAGTAGTGAGGGAGCCCCCAGCAGAGCTAACGGCTCAGTCTTGGATGGCTCATACCTTGGCCTCCCTGTCGCTCAAGCAGCATGGTCTCAAGTGCACAGGAGGGCTGATGGAGTAAGAGGAGCAGCAAAGACCTTCAGTGACCATGGATCTCCCTCAACCATGACTGTTCCCAACTCTTCTTCCAGTGAAATTGAGAGCACTCTGACTGAGGGGCTAGTCAGACAGCAGAGTATTCAGAAAGGGGGACGGAGTGCGCCGTGCTCAGAGTCCCACAATAGATGTGAGCGCTACCCAGACAGTGGATACAGAACACAACCGCAAAAAACAAATGACCCTCTTCTAGAGGATGGCCACTGTGGCAACCAGAACAGGTAGAGCAGTACACTGTACTGTCCTCTGTCATCCCACACCATCACATCACTTTCCTTGAGCTGAATCAAATTGTATCTTTCATCACAAAGCAAACAAGAAGACCATTTAGATCCTTTTGATTAAATGTTTTCCCACACAGGCTCCCAGGTGTGGAAGCCATGAGCCCAGAGGCCAAGGAAGCCCTGACCAGGCCCCTGCTGGGACATGAGGACTGGGAGGAGAAAAGGCACCAGCTACTGCTGCAGAAGATGCAGCTGGAGATGGAGAGGGAGAGGTTGTGGGCACGGCTGGCAGAGCAGGAGGATCACCTCCGCAGGCAGAACCAACAGCTGCGCCAGTCACGACTTGACTACAATAGGTAGAAAACCTGTTGTGTGCGTCTACTGCTTAACCTAGACAAGCCATAATTTGATACCGATCCCTAGATTCCCCTTTTCCTCATGTCCTTTTGCCTCCACTGTGTCCATCACTGCAGACCTGCAGAACTTCAGCCCTCTCTTTTTCTCCCTCTCTGTATTTCCCTGTCAGGTTTCAACAAGCCACTCAAGCTCAGCTTGGCAGCTCAATCACTAAAAATGGAGCACCACAGCCAGAAGGTCTTTCCAACCGCCATTCACCTTCCAGGTAAAGCAAAGTCAGACAGACAGACACACACACTGTAGTTACTTTAGTCTCACACACACACAAACTTGTATACACGCTTAAATCATACATATAAAATCTAAATCAGCTGGTTATATTCTGTCTGTTGTCTACAGTGTGTGTGAAGATGTGGCAGTACACACTGTAGAGCCGGCCTTACATGAGGAGCTCCCACAGACTTCACCCACCCCTCTGCACAATAGCATTCACGCTTGTGGTAAGTTTAAAGCACATCTTTTCGGTTAGGTAGAAATATGTGCTGACTTGTTTCCACATAGAGGAACCACTCTGCTCAAAACAAAAAAGCACACCCTGCCTCATGAGAGTTTGATTTTCTTCAGACTGGGAGTCTTTATTTGACTGCTCGTGTATGCATGAAAAATTTTGTTGAGGCACTCCATCCCGCTAATTTTTAAAACTTTCTCATGCTTGTGTAGGTCCCCAGCCATGCTACTCTCATTTCTAATGTAACACTCCTAACTAATGCATCTCCCAGCAGAGGCCTTACAGCAGTCGAGAAGGGACATGGCCACGTCCCCTGTAAAGACTCCTGCCAGCCTCAGTAAGCCCACCTCTGTGCTTGGGATGTCGAAGACCCCCGAGGCTAGGTAACACATCGTCTCTGAATACTATGGAATTATATAGAACATTTAGGTAGCATCAGAGCTTGGATATTATCAAACATTCAGCATGATGACCTTCAATTTAATGCATCCTTCAGTTGAAAATCATAGATAGTTCAGTAGACCTGAGCTTTATGATAATTCTGAAACACATGATCCTAGAAAAGGACAGAAGACATCACAGTATTAGCTAGCTAACTAGAACTTGCCTCTCATAAAAATGTGCAGAAAAATGTGAGAACACAAATACCTGTCAGAACTGCAGAAGCACATTTTACACTTTGGACAACAGTGAAAAGCAGCCCATGTTTGCACTTAAAGAGTCATCGTCCTGTTCTGGTTTCAAGATCTCAGTGGAGCGTCCTTCGGGACTAACTAGGGCTTCAAAACAACATGAAGGCTAAAACTGACCGCATTGTCATTTCAAAGTCACAATCGTGACACGGTAAAACCGGCAAATGTGGCTCCAACATGACGGTGTCGGTGTAACAACACCATGCATTGTCAGCCCACGCCGTTATGGACTAGGACTGCTCTGTCGGCTTAAATAAAGACATTCTGAGATTTGCAAGTGATGATGTGTGGGAGCTTTGTAGTATATGCAATATTTATTATTGTCAATATGGCCTGTGAAAGGTGCTACACATACAGTTTTTACTCCTGCAAACAGGTACAGTAAATAGACGAGACACCTCATATGTATGTAGTCGAGCTCTACTGTATTCCAATAAAGTATTCAAATATGTTATAGATCAGAATTCTGCTGTGGTCAGCAAAATTTATCATTACATGAACAGGAGAATTGCAGTCAGTTTCAATGCTCTGCCACACCAGAATGTATTACTGTAGAAAATGCAGCTCCTAAAAATCCATTTTTATTGCAGTTATTTACTTTTAGAAACTCTCAAATCTTGTTGGATGATGAAGACAGTGCTCAAAAATAATACTAAAATAGAAAATCCCTGTTTTTAACTGGGTTAACCATCCCTTTAAGTGAGAATTTCATTTTTCTATTTTTTTTTCTCAGGCTCATTACTTTTTCTCTGTGAGAGAAGTGAAGTTTCTCTGTGAAGTTTCTTTGTGCGCTAGTTGGCTGCAGCATTTATTCATCTTTATTGTTTTCTCTGATCCCTGTTAGTAAGGTAACTGCATTTCTTCCAGGGGTCCTCAAGAAATATTAACAATATTACAGCCCACAGATAATACAAATAAAGAAAGACTTGTTAGGTGTGAAGCTTTTTTTTCTAGGCTCACTGCAGTGTTAGAGGCTAGATGATGCATTTTCCTGGTCTAGCTAACTTTTCGAGCTGTGAGAGGCTAAATGAAGCTTTTTACTGGGCTAGCTAGCACTGTGGCCAGCCTGTCAGGAGCCACGCTGCGTTCCATTAGTTGGCCTAGCAGGGACCCAGCAGCAGGTGTAATTGAACAGACTTCTGGATGCACACACTGCCCTCCCTTCTCTTTCTGCCACAGTAATGAGACAGCGAAAGCAAGAGAGAAAGAGAGATGTTAGGAGTGTGTTTGAGGGTGAGAGAGGGGTGAGAGCACTGGATAAAGTGAGAGATGGGAAGAGAAAAGTTAGAGTAGGTTGAGATGGATAGAGCTGGAAACAGTGAGAAAGATGTAAGAAGGGAGAGGGGGATCGAGGACAGGAATGAATCATTGAATGCAAGCGTCAGACTCTCCAAAAAAGGGAAGGAAATTCATTACCGTTTTTCTTCCACTCTTTATGCGGAACGGTAATTAATGTGACAGCATGTCGTCCTCACTTGTGTGTGTGTGCGAGCGTGTGTGTGTGTGCGCGCGCGCGTGCTTGCCCGCCCATGTGTGAAGACTCCTAAGTTAGCGCGGCATTGTAAATGAAACAATGTCAGATATTAGTAAGTCATTTGTAAAGAGAAAGAGTGTTGCTGCAGCCCAAACATTTTTCCCTTTATTGCTTGAGTTATTTCTCCTCAAAAGAATATTATTCAGTCTTTCTTTCAAAGCAAGGAATCTAAATTTCCTCTCCCCTTGTTTCCTCTGACAGTGGTGATTGATAGAAGACAGCTGTAAGATGGCTTGCCCCCTCTCTTTGTCCTGAAGGATAGTTCTTCAGAGCAGCCGATATAGTTTACAACTTCCTATGAGTAACTCTTAAACAAAGCGGTGCGTGGTCCAAGTAGAACTGTGAGCTCCAGCAGATGGCTATTAATTCCAGCTAGGGACCCAGGGTATCAGATCTTATTACAATCCATTTATACCTCCAAAGCCTATTAAAACCATTGGACTCTTGGCTACACACAGTGGTTGTTTACTGCCAGTTGTGAGGAAGTCTGCTTTTCGGCTGCCTTTTGTGGCTCCCATGCATGTTTTTTCATGTGCAGCTTTACAGATAGTTGTTGTAATCCTTTGGTAATCCACTGATTTGGATTAGACATATGTTATTTCTTCCCACAACAGCTTCAGCTGACCTTGACTAAACACAAATTCCTCAATTGGTGTCCATAACTCAGAGCATAACAAAACTCTTTAATAGCTGTTGTGAATGAAAGGCTATATGTTTTGGCTCTCAGCCTTTTAGTCCGTTTAGCCAAGAATATCCAAAGACCTTGTCAGAACTCCTTGACTTTAATGAGGAGTGATGTGGGGAAAAAAACTCCTTTTTTTTTTCTTCACTCATATTTTATTTCCTCATGTTCAGAACAGATGGGCGAGTCATCAGCCCCCCATCTCACCTGGGTTCTAATCCTGACCAAACAAAACCCCTGCAAAGCTTTGCTCCTTAGGTTAAAAAGTGCCAAGCAGCACAAGATAATGCTGGTATAATAAATAGTTTCTTGTAGTGTGCCGTTTGGGAAAAGAAGAAGAAAGGTCATAGGGTTGTCAATATCAATGAAGGCTCTTCTAGGGGTCAACTAAAGGTGTGGAAGGCACTCATTATAGTCCGCTTCTCCAATGAATAGCATTTTGTCAGCAAAAATCAATATTAAAAGTAACTAAAAGATCAAACCTCACAAAGGTAATGCTCATGTATTTTTACCACTGGAATAAAACGTGTTAAATCTCATGGACATCTGTTCATCACAGTCCTTGTGTTCAAAAAGATTTTGGACTACACACCAAATGGCAGAGGTGCTAATCTCTTGCATACAAAAAGACCCAACTGAGGCAAAGCCAGAATCAGCCTCTTCTCTTAAACTTTTACAGTGTAAACCAGATGATCCATTGGCTTTGATGGAAAGAGTGGATTGTGCACTATCACTATGTAGTTACATCAAAGATGGCTTTACTTTTGTTGAAGATGTTGTCCAGTGAGCTGAGGGCAATCTACAGCTCACTTTCTGTGACAATAAAAGACAACAGCGCTTGATCTAAGTGAGCCAAGCAAAATGGATCAATTTCCATCTGGAAAACAGATTCTTATCGTGAGATTAGGCATGTTACCTGAACCTTTTCCTTTCACTTGGCTACGAGCCCCCAGTGACCATCAGATCTTAACCAATTCAATCTTGATGTGCAAATTGCAAAACAAAGCTAGGGTTAACATTAAGTGACCTCCTTAATCCTTCCATGAATCCTGTGCTTGTTAGTAATGAGAGAGTTCCAGCGCCCCTCGCCCCTCTCCTCTCCATCCTGCCTGCCATCGCCTGCCTGTTATTGATTGGCTGGGAAATTGACATGCGGGATATACGCGGTGGCCATTATAGGTTTTTTATCTTTCTGTTGGACTGCAAATGAAGAGGCTGCCATGGTGAGATGGCTATCTTTAATGAAAAAGTTATGAGTGGGAAGAGGGTGTTTGGGAATGTATGGACAGGAGCTTTGTGGAAATGTTTGTGGAAATGTCATTGCATCACAGGGCTAGAAAAACATCATGCACTAAGAGTACTGGTGCATAAGGAGAATGGGGGATTGAGTATGAAACCCAGCAACAAAATTTGTTATAGTCTTGCCATTCCATATGTGCTCAGTGAAGCAGCAGAGAAGTATTTGAAACACAATAGTTTAACTAGTGTTTGTTGGAAACTACTTATGATAGGACCTTTTGTTTTTCACACCCCAGCTGATATATCAAGAGCTCAATGAGTCATGTTGAAGAGTCTGTGTAGTTATTAATTGTGCATGCACAATGAACAACCGTTGTCTGTCAAGTAAATTCTCTGCAGATATGTCCCATTCCCTTCCTTTAGAGGTGATAGTCTAAAACATCTTTTACTCTTTTATAGTGACAGACACCGAAGCTTAAAGCATTTTAAAAACATTGACCCGTGATGTTAGTGATGCAAGGCCTATCTATGGAAGCCTCCCAAAATGACCCAAGGTGCCCAAGCCAAAGCTTTGTGCAATGACAGAAATGTGTTGTGCTCCTGCTAGTGTTTGTCCATGCGTTTTTTTCTGTATGCATGGAGCAGTAAAACAGATTTGCCAGGACTCCCTTGGGGGATATTAATATCGAGCAGCAATTCACAACTTTACCTCGCACAAACTGGAGCCAAGAAATGAAGTTCTTTGTTGCACTGTATAGCC
>OMLF01027082.1:0-11225 GCA_900302615.1 Holocentrus rufus
ATCTTCTGACTGCCTGACAATCTATGATGTAATGGGCAAAGATGGCCTAATAATAACAACAATAATAATAATCATAATACTGCTACTACTACTATTACTACTACTACTACTACAAATAATAATGATAATAATAGAAGACCGAATGCAAGTCATATAAATTTTGCCTTAAAATTTTTTTTTATTTTTCTTCTTTTCTTCTTCTTCTTTTTCTTTTGCCTTTTCTTTTTGTTTTGATAAAATAACGGGTGCTACCAGCACACCACATTAGTTTTTTTCAGGTTTTTCCAATTTCTGTTTTGAGGAATTAATTCACATTCCATTTCTAAAATGGTCGACATCAAAGGTAATGATAAAATATTTATGTGCAATTAAAACGTGAATGGAGCATTTGTTTTTAATTTGTCTTTTTGACATTTGGGGATTGAGTCAGAATTTTTGCATTTGGGAACATTAATATCCAGAGATGATCCTTTATCGACCTAATTGCTTCTGTCATGTTCACATGTAGTCCAGTCAGAACTGATTGGAGTAGGTTTAGACCCTTTTTTAAGGGTTATCCAAAGGCTCTCTGAGAATTTTAAGGGATAAATGACTGAACTAGAGGCAGATGAGGCAGTGGATATAACAAAAAAATAAATTAAACACTTAAAAACATAAAACATAAAATAATCCTGTAATCCTGGAACTCCTGAGCACCACGTATTGATGATATCTAAAAATACACACGTATGCAAGAGTGGAGTTTCCTCTAACAAGTTAAATTTAGTTTTAAATATAGCAGCGAGCAGCCATTAGTGTGGTTAAAGCCTATGAGGCAAATGATTTGGCAGTGAGAATGCTTCCACAGTGAGAATTCATCATTATGGGAATGTTCTGCATCTCAAAGATAGAACAGTTCAGTGGCAGCTGAAATGTTGAGTGACATCCTGCCATTTGAAAAATTGCCAATTTGTCCTGATTGTGGTGCTATTCAGTTTGACTTAATGTGATCTGACACAGTTTGGGGCTTCTTGCAAACAGGCAGGCATATGTGAAGTTTGGATTGAATTAGGGAAATGTGCCTTCCTTCCTGTTTGTGTGTCACTGCAGTAAACTTCTGTTGTGTCACAGCCAAATGTTTACAGGTGTCAGACAGTGTAGGCTGTTGGAATATGCTGTGTGTAAAATTGGGGATGATTTAGCCAGGAGAAATTTAATGTAAAAATTAGCTCTTGAAGGTTGGCCTGATGGTGGCGCCACAAAACCGGACGCACCGGACAGATGGCGGTCTACGGCTTTGAGCTGATCCCAAATATGTATCTGACGTTTAGTAGTGATAGCATGAAGCATTTAGGAACTATACCTCACTTACTGTTTGCAAAAACAGGAAAAAACTGGCATAACATAACCAATGAGCAATTTCCCTGCAGGGATCAATAAAGTTTTTTGAATCTGAACCAATAATGGGTTTGTGTCGATCCACTGAACCTGAGTAAAGAAAAGAACGATTCCAGCTATTGCCCGAGAGGTAAAGTTACCTGTTATAGTGCCACCATCTGGAAAAGTGTTGCTGAAGTTGATGCCTTCAGGAATTTGATTGTAGTGGGACTTTTTGTCATGTAGTTTACAAAAGACTTTGAAAGAATCCCCACACAGGTGCTTGGGGTAATTGATATCAAAGACAAAGAACAACACAAAACACACATCAGCTGTGTGGCAGAGCTGGTCTATTTTTCATAGAGAATTTCTGTAGGTCATATCGTCACCCAGAGTCCATCTGGACCTGCTGCAGGAATTCTGGCATGTTTGCTGGAACTTATAAATTAGAAAATAAATTGCTCTGGAATATAGGACACTGATCTCTGCTAAATTCATGCAGTTGATTAATCTGTAGTTGCTGTAATCAGTGAATCAACTAATTGGAAGTTATCGGCATTTATCACTGTCCTCTGTGACAACCATGTACACAGTGTTTGTTGTTATTGCTCAGATTGATTTCTGTACACCGTTTTATGTGTAAGCAAATTAGTAAGTCAATCAGTTTTTGTTTACTACTATGAGACGTGAGAATGAATTATAGCCCCCCCCTCCCCCTCCCTCCACGTATTTATAACAGTCTAATTGATTTCTCAGACGCGTTGCTAATTATTGCAGACATATATGGCACACCCATTCATAATTACTCAAAAATCACACTTAACCCATGGCGCTTTCCTGTTTCTCATAACCGCAGCCTACTCAGGTGTTCTTTTATACCATACCCAGTCAAACACTCATTAGTCAGTGGCTGGAGGAACTATTGAAACATAATCCTTTTAAATTGTGTCACAGTTGACAAAATAAGCATTTTATATCTACTGTATACTTTCTGGATCCATGTCAGTGAAGGTCTTCTGGGTTTTGTTCAGTGTAGGACAACAATCTTTTTGCCCACTTTGTACTTAGGTGCTGCTATGGGAAATGTGAGAACCCACAGGACCACCTCACCTTTCATGTCTTAAACAAACACTTTTAGTGGAAGTTGAGGAGGGACAAATGTGTCTCAGTAATGTACCATCTTTAAAGCTTGTTAAAAGTTGTAATCTTATGTCATTTGGCTGATATTAGGTATTTTGATGTACATTTTTGACAGCCCAAATTTTATTTTGCACAACAGGAATACACTGTAATGACTTACTTTGTCATGTTTTAATCTCTGTGCAGACAATTGGAAATGTCTATGACAATGCAGAATAAGGGGTAAATAATAAACTGTTCCATGTCTGCAGTAGCCCCGTCTTTACTGAAGTCAGCGAATAAATTCAGGGTGCTTCTTTATTCGCTGGCACTCTTTATAATCTTCTCTCTGTAAGCTGATATCCAGTTTTCATTGAGTTTGGATGATGCCTCTGGGTGTAGTATGTAAAAATCCTGGCCAATCTGCTGGGTGGAGACAAAATAATGCAACATTGGCTTGTGAATGTGAGATGAAACACCATATAGTTCAGTACCCACCATGCCTGGGGTGTCCTGCAAGTGTGGATACGCAGTAACATTTTCCAATAAGGTTTTAGCCCCATCGTCTCAGATCCTGGCTGTCTTCCTCATGCAATCTGCTACTTGAGGTGGCCAAATGTTGATCTTTAGCCATGTAACCATCTGCATGGCCCTCAGTAGGCATGTTGGACTCTGCCCAGAAAAATGTGAATGGGGTATTTACCCACTTGCAAACTGATTACTTGGGACAGCACTCAATATGATGAGTTTTGTAGACAATAGAGTAGGGTTGGGTAATAATTTACATCCTCACATCAACCAGTCGCCATCACATAAATCTCTGATCACCCATGCATTCATCATCATGCCGTCATGCCTTTTTCCCCCACTTAAATAATGCAAATTTATTGTCGTCTATCTAATGTTTTGTGTAGGATGCAAGGGAAAATCAGCTCATCAGTTTGCATTGCAGGGAAAGTTAGTTTGCTAATGGACTTACTTAACATAATTACTCACTGAGTTAAATACAGGTTCCATCAGGACAGGCGAGACAGATGTTATGCCTTTAACATCACCTTAAGTTGTAACAATTAGTCAACTTAAATAACACAATTTGATGCTCATTCCCAATATCATATGCTCTTCATTTGAATACACATTACTCATTTGCAATGTCACATTATCCAGCAGTTGTCACAGAGAGATTCAACATGATTTTGGTCTGAAAACAGGTTTGGCAGCCAAGACAGGGTGTTCTTTTGACAAGGCAGCGACGGTATCTATGCTACATTTAAATAATATTAAGGTCATTTAAATTGGCAAAAATTTGGCAAGGCTGTCTGAAAGACTCAGAAGATAATACAAAAGATATTTAGGGAGGAAAAAACTGTATTCTGATTGAAGCTGCACAGTTGCCTAAGTCAGGTAAATTCAAATTGGGGTGTTTCTTTGTATTTCCATGTTCTGCTTTACTCACAGCAAAGTCAAAGACATTTAACTGCACTTCCTCTTTAAAGCGCTTACTCTTATTTGAATCGCTGGGGCAGATTAATTTGTAGATGCCAAATAACTAAAATAGATCTGCATAATTCTTAAGAAAGTACCAGATAGAAATAAGTTTTGAAATTAATTTCTCGCTTGGGCTGAATGGCAATTGTATTGTATACCTAATTATATTATAGCCTATATAAGACCAGTGGCCTGTCTTTTCATTTTTATCTTATCGGTGTCAGTCCAAAGCCAAAATGGAGGCTCATCCATGGCCCAAAGTAACTGTCTTACTATATTTCTAATTATTCAGTGAAGCCAACCATTTGTCTGCCCAGATAGGCAAAGAATAAATGAGTGCATAAGATAAAGTGAAGGTCTGAATAGCAGAGGGCTTTATGTCCGCATAACTCTGAGCTCTGATAGTAACTTTCCCATGTATGTTATCATCTGAATTCAGAATCAAGATTAATGATGTTTGAGGTGAATTAGTTCAGCTGAGTTAAGGCTGAGTTTATGTTGAGGTGTGAAGAGTTTAGGTTCAGCTGAGCAGAGCTGAGGTGAGATGGGTAAGTGAGAATTTTACCCAGCCAGAGAAGACTTCTGTTTGCAGCAGCCTCTTGTAGTCCTTGACTACTTTCTTTGATTTCTGAGACACTCCACCAGGAAGACTGTCGAGGGGCCATGGTTGCAGCTTCAGCTGTACCATGGTTCCTGAAACATAAAAGTTTGTGTTGCTTTTTTAAACGTTAAAAGTTCAGTATAGCAAAGATCTGGAACAATCAAAACATGAGGAACCTTGGCTCAGCCAGCCTTGCTGAGCCAGACCTTGGGTAATCTAAAGGGTTATAAAAACATTTTCTCTGTATTGTAGATAGCCCTTTGAGTAGTAATACTGCAACCAAACTTACATGGCCTTTCTGAATGCTGTCTCTTAGGGAAGGAAACTGCTCCACAATCAACACTGTCAAACCTGTTTTTGTATCAGAGGTGAGATTGAAAGAGAGTAAATGGGATCCCATCTCCAGTAGTTTTTACCCAATGTTAGACCTAAAGGCTCAGGAACTGTAAACAAAGCCAAGAGAAACTATCCAACACAAGTACCAAACAGTGACCCAAGCTACATACTAACTCAAAACTTTTTTCCAATATCCCTAATGTACTTACTATTCTGCAAATTATCCTATGAGGTTTGTCCAAAGAAAACAAGGCATGGTTCTTTACTGCTGAAATGAGATGCATAACTATACAAGTAACTATGTAACTGTGATAAATATTTCAAGACAGATGGAAAACAGCTTCATGTTTACTATGATTAAATGGAAGGATGTGTAAAACATGAGGCATGCTAACTTAAAATAAAAATATTATTTATACAGAGAGAGGAGGGACTGGAGTGGCAAGAAACAGATCTGTGGGGTGTTGAAATTAATTATTAGGGCTTCAAAGTGGATGGGTGGGGAAGCTATGGAAGGCTTAAGGGAGGGCTGTGCTTACCCCCATTCAGGGCATATGTGCATGACAAGACTACAATGACTACAGTAACACCTTGTATTACAAGGCTGTTGCACAAATCAAAGCATAATCTAAATTAGGTTAAGATGAAAGTAAAGATGATTAAATCAAGAGGTATCATGATTGTGAAGAGGAAATTGGCTGACAGAAAGATGAAGAAGCTATTCAAAGAATAATGTGGTTGATTAATGTGAAGTAAGAATTTCTTACAGTTTCATTTTAAATGTAAATATGAGCAGCACATGAAACGAGACATGACGGAGAAACATTGTGGAAACACAAGCAGTGAGGTGAAGTGGAATTTAAAATGAAATGAAAGGGAGAGTGAAGGTAGGGTAGGATTCATGGCAGTTTATGGTACAGAGGAGGTGGTGAAGGGTGGGGGGTGTGGTGGATTAAGTACACATGTGTTCAGGGGGGTTGGGGCACATGTATACAGGTGGTGGGAGTTTGGGATATAAGATACTCACATGTCATGCATTTGCCAGTGATCCCAAACTTTTGGAAGGCATGTCCCTTCAGCACCGTTGCAGACTTAGGAGCATTTGGCTCTCAAAGTACAACAACAAAGATAAAACTACCTCCATAATTGATATAACTTTTAAGTTAATAAAACAAGAGTCATCATCATAATGAAAGTGTTAAGCTTTAGGAGCAATTTGAAATTATGTTCAAGTGTGATAATTACTGGAATCCTGAGTTTTGCACAGTCATGATGCATGCCTAATGTGAGGTACAAAGTAAAGGGCTGCAAAGTTCCATTTTATGATAAGAAAGGAGTTTATTATGTTTCTAACTGAGGAAGGTATGGCAAGGAATACCTGTTGGATGGACAGAGGTACAGACAATGACAAACACTGTGGTACGCTGAGGCTGAAAGATCCATTCCATGCACTGATTAAACCCGTAAAAACTCATCTCTGTTCTGCAAAATTATTACATTTTTTCCCATGAAAAATTGGTTTTATTTGTTATGCGCAGATTTATGAATATGCAAATAGTCCCCGCCTCCATTAAAATCTCCACCAAGCGCATCCCAGCTCACCTTCGACTCTGCCCACACAAACCTCCGCTTGTTTTCTGTTTTGCTGCTGTAGGCTATGCTACACAATGGCAAGAGGTAGTATAGGTTAATTCAGCCATAAATGTTCGAACTTGAGACCGATTCTGAAGAATAGGAAGAATAAATTGTACAGGGTTGCCTACAATTGAACATATCAGAATACAATTTTTTTTTTATGTATCATTAAGAGATAACGTGAGCCTTCAGCTTGACTGTGTTATCAATCAGCTATGCGTTTGCTAATGTTAGCCAGATAAACCTCTGCCCCAGCCGCTAGCTCTGATAAATGTTAACATTACTGACCTTGTAAAGATAAACAAGCAGATGCTCTGTTAGGAAGAAACACTTTGAAAACCAGAGAACATCTCTGGAGAAAGGCATCTAGTGAACTTTGCATTAGCTAAATATGCAAATTCATAGTGAGAGACTGAGGCTACGACTGGTTACTGGTCTGTGACGTAACAGACCAGTAAACTTACGTGCTGTCAGTCTTGATTTCTGAGTGCTGCAGGAAAGAAGTGTTTTGACTCCCATGAAGCAAAAGCAAAGCACTATAACAAGTGGAGCACATAGAATACATCATATAGTCGCGGTGATAAAAGGATGCACTCTTCTGGGTCCCACTTCCTGGGTGACTAATGCAGTAATTGAAAAAGAAAAGCCGAAATCTGTTCAACTAGTTGATCAAGCAAAAAACTGCCATTGTTGATAGGAAGTGGATTTACAGTGGTCATGAATAGAATACCCACGCCCAGGACAGTGCTGGGTAAAGCTCTAGAAAGAAAGGGAATGATGATCCTCAGTGAGAGGGGCCAGTAGGCTGTAGCTCCTGGTGTAAGGGAGGGTGAGAAGATCTGCTCCATCCAGGACAGCAACAATAATTCCTAATGGGCATTGCCTTCTGGGACCAATTTCCTGAGCATCAGAGAACGATACCACAGAAGACACCACATCAGGGATGCAGTCTGTTTTATGGCCTCATCAGGATTCTTCAACTTTTGCTTTTGAAGTGGTTGACAGTTTGTTGTGAGAATCGGAGAATCCATGATCAAAGCCTCTGAGATGGTTGATCACTTGATCAAGAGTGATGACTTCTTCTTCAATGAGAGGATTCAGGGCAAGTTTTGTCTCATATCTCCCCACCCCCTCCAGAATGTCATGCATTATGTAAGGTGCTAAATGTTGCACTACATGATAAAGATGGAGCTGATTAAGGACACTCACCCTTTTAAGCCAGTTTCAAAGCATTTTTGACTGCTAGATCAATTTTCTCTGTCTCACAATAATGCTGCATCTTCCTTCGTGTGTTTACAAGGCAGCTTCTTGAATAGACAAATGATTGAATGATTGTTTATGAAAGTGTCACACCATTAAATGGCTCATCCCATATGGGATTACAAGACAACCTGTACAAAACTTGAGAATAAACAATACACAGTCATTTATACAAAAAAACAACAATACCCGAGCCTCACAAAAGAAATGGCTCATGATACCTTTACATATACAGTGCATTCTCCTTAGGTCCCATGCTTTTTCAAGTTTATTTAGACCCAAAATCACTGATTGTAGTCTCAAGGGGCTTGACAGGCCCACAAGTTTACAACAAACAAAACAGGACAACACACCATAGTGGAAAAGAAAAAAACTCAGGCAGCCACTGTAATAATTGAGTCAAAAATAAAATCTACCTCACAGTTTATATTACAAAATAAAATGTTACAAATATTCTACTCACAAAGCAAAATGGTACTCATTTTCCATTTTCCATAGATCACACATTTGGCAAATTTAATTTTACTGTTCCATGCCAGCATACTTGCAGCACCACTGACACACAAGGTTTGCTGAGAAACTCTGTGTATTGACCCAAGTTATCACCGCATATTTGAACAAATTAGATTCTGACCTTCTCATGAGAGTTTATGGTGCAGACATCAATTCCATTGTCTTCCATGTGCTTCAGATTTTCAACGATGTTCTCCAAACCTGCATCACTTCCACAAGGCTTGACATCATCTGACTTTGACTGTAAACAGCTGCCAAAAATAAGAAAATCACATTTGAAAAGGAGCTGTGGTTGCAGGCTCTTAACAGTGAAGTAGAGAAAAAAACAAAGCTTGATGATTCCTTGACCTTGGATCCAAGTGGATTTACACTTTCACAACCATTGTTGTAAAGTTGTAAAGTGCAGCTGATCATTGTAAGGGCAAAGTCTTCAGAAAACCATCTGGAATGGTTTAAGGTTTCATTTGGGTAAGAAGATGTCTAAAAGATGACTCTATAAGACTCTCCTCATCTAACTCATCCCGTTCACCATAATCATGTTGTACAGCATCCATGTCTGCGCTATCCTGTCTTGTATAACTGGCTCTGTGGACCTAAAAGCAACATGCTGTGTCTCAAACAGATCTGTATTAGCAAGCATTTCACTTTAACGATGTTGCTTTGGAAGGTGTGTTTTATAAGATTAGAGGTGTGTAAACATCCTGTTGCCATCATTCCAGCGGCACAGAGTATGTTGAAGCACTGCTAATGTAGTGAACTGCTTTCAGATGCCTTCGCAGGTCTTTGTAGTGAACAACTGTATTTGCATCTAAAGCTTGCTGGTACATTACAGCTAAAGCTTTGTGATGCCTCTCAAATTTGAGCCTTAGGCCTATCTTTGGCATAAGAGCAGCAATTATGGAGTGATCTAAGAGTCAGAGTCCCTCTTCATCTACCCCCTTAACTGAAAACAGGAGAGGGGAGAGGGGATGGCAAAAACATAATAAGACTTGTGTTCTCTGGTTCAAATGCCCACTGTTGAAGTAAACTCAGACCAAAACTACTATTATTTAAGCCATTTTTACCAACGTTTATAGCTTTTTTGATGAGAATAACATTTTATAGTCATCCGCTATAAATGCTGACATTATATCAGGGGTAGGTTCCCTTTTGAAATTTAAACTTTGTTTATCTTGAGATTGAGAGATTGAGAAAGGGATTTATTTTACTTAAGATTAAATTTAAATTAAGATGAAAGCTTGACAGAACATGTCATCAATTAATTTCACTGCAAATGTTGTAATTATTTTATTCCAGCGGAAATAATAATAGTAATAACAATGATAATAATGATGATAATGATAATAATGACGATACTACAGCAACTCTGTTTTCAACTATAAAAGGTGGAGATAGTCTTGTCAGTCTTTTAGTGACATTCTGTCTCATAGACCATTCATTATGTAGGATTACTCTAAAAGAAAATGTTATTGTGAAGTAATAAATTATTTTTATCTAATATACTTCTTGGAATATCATGCTAATAAAAAAGTTAGAGTAAAAATAAAAATGGAAAAGAAAAATTGAAAAGAGGAAGAAAATGAAAAACACCAAAAGCAGTGAAAATTGGATAGGGCCTAAAATTGAACCTTGAGGAGCTCCGTACGTAATAGGTTTTGAAGAAGTAGAGGACTTTTCTATAGTGATGGAGAAAGTTTTATCTGAAAAGTATGAGATGAACCAATTTCTGAGAGCTGTGCTGTTGATGCCAACCAAGTGAAGCAGTAAGTTAAAAAGACATGGTTTACAGTGTCAAAAGTTGCACGAACATCTAAAAGGATTAAAATTGAACTTCAACATGAATTTACTTCTTAAAGGAGGTCATTGGTTACTTAAATGAGGGCAGTCTCTGTACTATCTATTGCTATAAAGCCATACTGGCGTTTCTCAAAAATGTTATTTAGGCTCACAAAAAGCTTTTAGTTGAGTTGAAGCAAATTTCTTAAAACCTTAGATGAAAGCAGAAACTTGGGAGTTAGTTGTTTGGGTTTAAGGGGTCTAGGCTTGCGTTTTTTTGAAAGATGGGCTGAACCAAAGTAAAAGTTACCAGAAAACTACTGATTATAAATAAAACAACTGGACAAACTGTGCCAATGTTTTTTAGTATTTATGTATGAACACCAACAAGTAGCAAGTGGTGGACTTCAAATGAGATACAGTTTCTGCAAGAGATGAAAGAAGGAAATGGGTTCAAAACAGGTTAAGACTGCAGAGATTTTTCTATTAACAGAAGTGACCCAGGCAAGGGGAGCAATCTGATGCATTATGTGCTCAATCTTTTCTTCGTAAAAAATATATATTTAAAAAATATATTTTCTATGGTTGCTTTAGAACAGTGACTGGAAGGGCTCATGACATAGTCTTTATTCTGTCATGATGATTCTTGAAAATGTGATCACTTTAAGAAGGCTGTCTTTCAAAAGGTCATCAAAGACCTGTTGCCTATTTGGCCCACATTTACGCTCAGCTCTATTACTCTCTCTGTTTTTTAAAGGTCCAAGTGTTCTCACTGAGCCATAGCAGTCATTTTGTATTTATACAAAATGGAGCAAGAGTCAAGAAAATCCTGACAGGTATTAGTAAAGAGGGAGTCCGGCTTCTCTGTATTAGATGACATTTTGCAGCAGTCTGTGGCAAGGCAGCTGTCATTAAAAGCCTGTGAATGCTTACTGGCAGACTTAAAAATGAGAACGGAGAACTGCCCATTGGTTTGGAAAGGTGTGAGGAAAAAATGCACTGCTATGCAGTACTAGTATTGTAGTTTTGTGGTCAGACAAGATGTCTCAGTGTTATCTGGGGTATAGTAGACAGCAATATTCAGTTCAGATGAATAAAAATAAAATAATTAAAATGATCAATAAAATATTTGGCGGGTATC
>OMLF01027083.1:0-11527 GCA_900302615.1 Holocentrus rufus
GCTGAACCTCCGTGCTTTTCACATGAATGGTCCTCAGGTGTGACCTGGCATGTTCAGAACTTTACGTCACCGGAGCCACGGAGGCAGCATCTCCGCTCCGCAAAGTCAGGAACTCATTAAAAGTCAGGGGCATGAACCATTGGGCAGAGAGCAGCAGGACAGCTCAGGGGTGTTTACTCACAATGAGAAACAAAACAGCTGAGGTGGAACAGCCATGAGAGAAGAGGAGAACAAATCCCCTGACCATTATTCTTGCTTGACTCAAATGGGATATAGCAAGGAAAGGGGAACATCATTCTGTTTGAAGAAATTTGAAATCAGGTTGTCTCAAACAAGGGGCGATCTTGGCAATCGATCATCCCTATTTCACTATACGACTTGGTATTTGATCCCATTGATACTGGCCTTGTCAGCTGCTGTGAGCCGGGTCCAGGGCTTGTCTGCCCGCCTGTCATAGTCTTGGGCATCGGACACTTCTACGTAGTCACTGAATCGGATGAGGATCTTGGCCTGTCTCAGCTCCTCTACGGTTGGCCTCTGGCTCAGCTGGAAGAAGAGGAGAAAAAGGTTAGAGGAACAGAAAACAACAAAGAGTATTCCTGGCTTCTATTAATAGCCAATGCTCTGAATTCTCATATCCTCAGGTCCTCTCCACCTTATGTGGTTTTGCGGTTGTGTTTGTATTTCCAGTTGCTGGACTTCACAGCAAAGAGACTGGCTAGCATGGATAGTCCCAAGCCAATACAATGCACCTATAGACAAAACTGAAAACTTTACCCGCTGTTCTTGTGAGTCGATTAACTGCAAAGAGGAAAAAAAAAGCAGCTTGTGTTTTTTACATTAAAGATTGATGGAGCAGGATGTCTCTTTATAGATTCCTTGCTAGACTTGTGCCGGAAGTGGAAAGACAAAGCAGCAGGACGGTAAGCGTGCATGTTGCCTAGAAAAGTATGGACTATGGATAATTTAGTTTGGTTACCTACAGTGGCAGTGTCCTTTAAATTAGTTTGGCATACAATGAGATTTTTGTTTGAATCTCATAAGTTCAAAGAGTTGCATTCCTTTACTCTAATGCCGCCTTTAAATCCAGGATCCAGCACTTATGTTGTATCATGGCATTGCAAAATCCCAGATTATATATATCTACTCTCATATCACAAAATCAATATAATATCAATACATCGCCAAACATACGTGGAAATACAGATACAGCAGTTGGAGGACTGCAAATGTTCTGCGTTATAAATGCGTGAAGAACATACAATAAATCCCTCAAACGACTGTGAGATGTTTGCTTTCAGCAGCATGTCCGCAGGTGCGCAGAAGGTGCTATTACGCAATTGAAAGTGATAGGAACATGCTCAACACCTCCCTATGGGGTGGAAGGGAATCTGGCAGCCAACACTCTGAAGGGCCAAGGGCAACAAGGACACCAACGTCCCCCGGGGAGGCTTGAGAGCAGGAATATTAGGCCTGCCACTGATTTCACAGATTTCACTTCTCACCTCCGATGAATCACTGTCCTGGTGTTTGTTTTTTGCCTGGCTGACGATTTGTCCCCCTTCCAAAACCTTAAAGAATAACTGCGCGCTCGGGCAAGCCGTTCACCTATGTGGAGCGCAGCGTGTTGCTTTTTTTTTTTTCCTGAGCTATTTCGGTCTTACCTTTCGTGTTAGCCTCCGTTTTATCTCCCTCTTCTCCTCCAGCTCCTCTTGCTCGTTGCGAGCTGCAGGAGGAAACAACACACAGATGAAGGATCATGCTGTGACTATGGGCACATGCGCTGAGTGGGCTGCTTAGGAAATGTTTGGAAAGTACGGGGACTGGAATAAACACCTGATTTGCATAATACGGCTAATTAGAATGCGGCGCATGCACACGCAAAACTTGATATGTTTCTTAAAGCCCCTAAAAAATGCTTCTCATCATTGGCTGTTTGTACTGGCGCTGTTTATCAGGAGAGAATGAATTCCTCGCTCCTTTCAAGCTGTCCCATGGCCGTTTCTTCTTGTTCATTAGTGATTAACTTATTAAAGTTGGCGCAAAATTGCTTCCTTTTGAGTGAGGAAATACTGGCCGTGCATCATAAATCACATTCAGCATTTCTCCAGCTACGTTCTTGCATCTCACCAGAGTTCAGCCACGTCCAGCATATATTCCAAGCCAATTACCAAGATGGAAGCCTCCAGCTTAGGAGAAAAAAAGAAGAAATATACTGGGATCCTGCTTCTATTCGCAAACCCTTCAGCAGCCATATTGCATTTGTGTCTGGGCTGAATTCACACTGTGGCTCCAGTGCAGACTCTGAGTTTTGGATTCCAGGAGATGCCTCCCAATAAATACAACCCTGTTTGTCTAACCTTGGTACTGGGTGTGTATGTGAGTGATGGAAATGGGGTTGGGGGAGGAGGGGTTATGACTTGTCACTCATGAATTCTTAGACTTTGTGTTTTTCCCCTGCACTCTGCCAATCACACAGGAGCCTCTGGGAGAGCAGGAACGGCTGGTAAATCAGTCTTTGATGTGAAAGCAGCCGAGTCCCAGGCTACAGAACTGCTTCTCTCTGATACCGCATGTGTCTGAGCCGAGGAACCGGTCTCTCTGGACACGGCTCCTCGGGGAGCCCTGCTGCCTTTGCCTGCCTGGCTCAGATGAAACGGCGGACCAAGAAGGAATAAAAGGGAAAGATGTATGCCACTAGCTCTCACATAACTAGGCTCACATAAAGCCAAGCTACGCAGTATGAAGCCTGTATCAGAAAGGCTGCTACAAATATGGACACGTGCTTGGCTACAAAACATTTTATGAAGCGTCGCGGGGGTGAAAGGGGAGAACATTGTGGCTGTTATCACTTGCCTTTAGCAGCTTTAAGATGATGACAATTTGGGGCATAAAATACACTCACGTTTGAGGATGTTCCTCTGCTCCAGCTCCTCGGCTGTGGGCCTCTGACTCAACCGCCTGGGGAGAAACATGCATTCATGGTCAGCACACAATCACAGGCAACATGGACCACTTTGAGGTCAGCAAGGAGGCACTGAATCGATTGGAGAGAAAAAGAAAATGAACCAGAACACCGAACACAAATCAACCTACTGTAAAATGGCCGTGTCATCATCTACTGTCATGGTCCAAAAGAAAACTTGTGCAAACATGACGCTGCGTAGCCAATAAACTGACAAAGTCCACGTCGGGCGTCTGTGATGATCACATGCAGTTCAGAGGAAACTGTCAGTTTCCTTTTCTGCCCAGTAGTCACTTCCCTGCTTGGATAATTCTCCTTAGCCCAACCCCTCGCAAGGTTATCTGGCTGACTGACAAGCAAAACTGACAGACCGGGGCTGGCAAAAAGTTGGCGTTTCAGTGTGACATGTTATGCTTTTCTCTTAAAATGGAACTAAATATGCTTAACATGAATATTCCTTTACTTCCACCACAGCGGATTTTGTGAGCAACAGAGAACGTTAAACTGTTTGTGTGGATGGAACTACTTTTATCTTAGTTAAGCTCTTGCCTCATGACAGCTTGACAGGTGCGCTTTCCAAAAATTCTGCATTAGGTATGTCCATATACTGTAGTTCTCAGTTTCGTCAGCCATCCTCCTCCTCCTCCTCATCATCATCACCATCATTATCATCATATCGTCTCCCAAAATCCCTCTGTGAGTGACTGCATGACAGAGGATTGGTGCAACGCAGGGACGAGTGCCAGCCGGAGCCAGATATTCCCGAGGACTCAGCTCTCAGCTGATGCTGGATGAGGCAAAGCGAACGTGACACCTGCACATGCCTTCTGGGAGGTTTCACCGTGCCAATCAGCACATGCAAGACCGCTAAAATAAACCTAACACATTCTCATTTACGCAGACAGATAAAGAGGGAAAAGAACAAGACAGTCAGACATGGCCCCCCCACCTCATTTTTCATGTATGCATCATCCAAAGAGGTAATTTTGCTCAGGTTATCTCTAATTTCCTCAATTTGTAAGTGGCTGAAGTGAGTCAGATGCCCCAAAGCGATCTTTGCAAGGTCACTCTGAGTGCTTTTAAGCAAGGGACTCTTTTCACAGCGCTGTGTCTGGACCCTGCGGCACTAGTCCTAAATGTGGGCACAGTATCAATGATGGTCTCCGTCTCGCTAGGTCTGACTGCCATCTGGAACTGTCCGACCCCCTAGGCAACGTGAGATTAGGGCCGGGCTCAGATCTGATCGTCCCGTCTCATCTTGTGTCATCTCCGCTCCTGCTCGAGCGTGCCCGTTTGGGGGGGGGGAAACAAGACGCTGACTCTCAAGACCGCGCGGCGCTCGGCCCGAGCATCCCCTCGGATTATGTCAGCAAAAGCTCGACCAAACAAAACAGGGCCCGTCGATCCGTGCGGCTGTGCCTCCCCAAACAATCTCTGATATCATCATCGGGCTCATTTTAGTCATCATCACTGTCATCTTTATTATACAACCAAGTGCCAGTCTGCCCGTCCTGTGCAATATGACCACAGCCATGATTATAATGATATTATATAAGGAGTTACACAAGGTTTACGAAATGGCTAATATGAAGAATAATTTGTTCTACAGCACATATATATAACGCTCCCGCTCCTCTCCTCGGCGAACAGGGACACGAAGAAAAGTCGAGGTCAGAGTGCCCTAGAACAGCGTTATCATAATCGATTTGGATTGGCCCGACACAAGGGACCACGTAACATGGCACAATGCTGTTGGCAAATAGCATGAAATTGGGAATTATGCGTCCGATGACATTGTGCAAAGGACGCCATGACGGAGCTTTTTTGGGAACATGACAGCGAAGGCAGGCAGGCCTTCTGGGACCGTGTGCTGTGTTCCAATCGCAGTAGGGAAGAGCGGCTTGTGTGCCAGTGTCTCTAGACAATATTCCCTCCCTTCCCCCCCTCTAACCGTATTCCTAGGCTTCCGATCGCATTATACTATCCGGTCTTCCATTTTCAGTGTGGCGACGGGCCCTCTCTCCTCGCCACACATCGCTGCTTCCCGACAGGTAAGAACAGAGCGAGACCAAACGTGGAGACAAAAGAGAGGCGTGTTCTCTGGGGAACACCACATTACACTGTGTGATCAGTTGAATTACTATAATTACTATTTATGAGCTCAATATGGACATACAAATCCCTGTGATCTGTATATACTGCACCAGTGCGGCGTGTGTGTGTGTGTGTGTGTGTGTGTGTGTGTGTGCAAACTGCTGATATGGAGCGGCTTGTGTGTAACTGCTGTGTGGAGGAGTCGGATGGTGAGAGTTTGGCACATGCATCACTGTGGTGATTCAGTGACCGAGGGAGGAAGTCAGGCAGTAGGAAGAAAAGAGGAGAGAGGGAGAGAGAGAGAGAGAGAGAGAGAGAGAGTGAAGGGAAAAAAGAGAGGGAGGGGGAGATGATGCATTGCTGAAATTAGGTCAGCTCCATTTTCAGTGCCTCATTTTAACGAGATAAAGCATTTATCCTTATCGGATGCCGAACAGGAAAAAAAAAAAAAAAATGAAAGGATAGAAAAGTGTTGCGATAGAAAAAAGGTTCACATTTGCATTGGCTTTGGGCTGAGTCACAGTTCTATTAGCTAGGATATCGGGCCATTATCAGCCCAAAGTGAGACAAAATGCCTTGTTTGGCTGTGAAGAACAGTGCTGTTTCCCAACAGCTGTTGTTTAGTTGGCTGTAGCAACAGTCACTTGGTTTACAGGCAAAACTTGGCATGAGAATGGTGTGTTGAGTGTTTGTTCATGTCTACATGTTTGAATGTGTGTGTTTACGAGCGTACGTCTCCCTCTCTGCCTCACCGTGTGAGCTTGGTGCCGATCTGCTGCCTGGACTCCAACCTCTCCTCATCTGTCTGCATGGGCAGGATGTTTTTCTCCTCCAGCTCTCTTTTGGACGGACGATTACTCAGCTTGATGGCCAGGGAGTCTTTCCTCAGCACCTTGAGAGCCAGGGTACCTAAACGAACGCACATGCTCAATCACTTACAGGAGGAACTGCAGTCACAAAGCACGGCATTTCCCAAAATGCTCTTCGGTTTAATCCTCGATTCCATCTGACAACTGTTTCAATTCATACCTTGGATTAAGACTGCACAAATAAATCCTATATAAAGTGTGCAGCATGATTTAATGCTTCCGCGATAGCAATCATGTCATTTTTCTATTTTTAAACACCCCTTAAAATCACATTGCTTCCATTACGCGTGACGAATCACAAGCCTGTGCAGAATTTGCAACTATGTGACCACAAAAAAAGTTCAGATGGAGAAGTGGGTAGCTGCAGTGGGAAAGAGAAACCTTACATAGACAGTCTGCGGGGAGAAAAAACATGATGAGCAAAGTAAAAAAGGATGGACTAGTCTTGTTCCTACTTATGTTTTTTTTTTATTTTTTTTTTACTGGACTAGACAGACAGAAAGAAAGAAAGATTTTCCAGACCAATGTTACCCACTTCTTTTAATCAAATGTCTTTTTATTTGGCTGGTTTGATCATTCAGGTGTCACCATGACCACCACTTACTTGTAAATATAGAGTCGTCATCTTCGTCGTCGTCGTCATCATCATCCTCATCCTCCTCCTCGTCCTTGTACATGCTGGGCAGATCCTCGTAGTCGGACTCGTTGGGCATATTCTCCTTGTCGTCGTCGCAGTCGATGATCACAGACGGGACCTCTCTTCGGTCCAGGAGAGCACACTGACCCCCGCCATGCAGGGCAGAACTACAGGACAGAGATGGAGATGTGTTTGTTTATTTTGGAACAATAATAGAGTAAAAGAGTAAAATGATAAAAGAGTACAAGCCAAGCCATTCCCTAAGAATAAAGGCAAATATCCAATTCAACTTCAGCTATCTATATTATTCTCCACTGTAAGCCTCTATTGTATAATACATATAGTATTATTGATATTCCCAAAGCTTCCCCGTCCTCAGGCATGAAATTAGTTAATGGGGTAATGGGAAGTCTGGTCCACTGCATAGTGTTAATTGAACTGGTTTTTAGCCCACATACTTCCCACAATCCCCTGCTGAGAGAAACCACGGGGTAAGCATGTAAGTAACTCACAGAAGGCAAGAAATCAAAAGGAACCAAAGGAAGGAGCGGGCATATGTGTGTGTATATGTGTGTGTGTGTGTGTGTGTGTGTGTGTGTGTGTGTTGTGTGTACACCCACAGCTGGATTATTCTTAAGTATATAAATACACAATGGACACTGAATGCAATTCTGTGCAATCCTACACAGTTATATGCAATCTTTTGAAATGCAAAGAGAGAAAGAAGGGACATGATATGCACAACTTGATACAGAGGTGACAGAAATAAACTCCATCTCTTGCACCCATCATTCAAATGTACGAGCTTTCACCAATGACACATTTGAGGGACTGATGAATCGGAGGCTAGCCGGAGCTTATGATGATCCACAACGTTATGCAAGCACTTGAAGCTTTCAGACTGACTGTGAGAGATGTTAGGACGGTTGCTTCTTTATCTAGGTTCAAATGTCTTGGGTGAAACAAGCTCCTTATGTAGCAGGTTACATAATGCCCAATCCACTATTCTGTCCCCTTCTCCAAATACTAAGAAACAAGCTCTTGTAAAGAGCAGCTGGTCATGTTATGTCAAGCCAACTGCTGGAGGGACGCCTACTCCACCCGCGCGCGCACACACACTCACGCAGACACACATACGCACACACACGCACACACCAAGCTTCAAAAATAGGCCATACTGCCCTATGAGGCAGTGTACTGGTTTAGACCTGTATACCAGGGCTACATGGCGGGGACGTGACCCCAATAACACCAGGGGAAATTTCAAAGTATCAGACAAGGCGACACAAAGACGAAGCCGAACAAACAGACCGACGGGTCACCTCTGCTCCTGCAATTACTCTGATTAGGAGCAAAAGAACTCCTTATCCCCTTAAGACCCTGCAGTTACTGGTTTCATCCAATAATAATAAACTGTTTTAATTTTTGACGTCTGCCTAGTAACTAAGTAGACTCTCCAGACCAGCATGGCAGCTAGCCAAAACAGAAAGAGGAGTAAGACACATTTTCACCTTTAAACTTCAATTTACATTCATGCAGACGTGACTTTCTTAAACTGAAATGTAAAATTTGCATAATAAATTCACCATATTTCAAGTTAATTTGAAGATATTTTCAATGTGGAGAACACAGTTTTCAAAACTGCATGTCGATCCCAGCGGGTCTAGAATAACAATCAGGAAGGATTCAGGCCTGTGGGCTATTTAGTCTCAGCAGAGAGTCCTCAGTTCACCTGTGAATGTCTTTGAACTGTGGAAAGAAACTGGAGCACCACAAAATAATAGGGAGGGCATAAAAACTCCACACAGAGAGGACCAGGACTGAGATTCAAACCCAAGACCTTCTTGGTTTGAGGCAGCAGGGCTCACCATTGAGCCACCGTATTGCCCACAATACCTGTAAGACGCCTCATCAAAAATAGCTATGGACATGAGTCTATAATGTTTACGAATATGAATCTGTCAGTGTTCGTTTATCACAAAAATAAATAAAACAAAATAAATAATGTTTCTTTTAAAATGAGATCATATTGGTGTGAAAATTTGCTAACAGGTCTTGACTAACAGGATTTTTAAAAAAACAAAATTTGATTAAAATGAAAACAATATTAGGCCTGCCTGGGTATAAAATTAAAAGATGCATGGTTTAAAGAATAAAAAAATGACAAAATCCATGTAAAACATTGAAAAAAAACAAAATTACACTGTCGAAGTAGGTTTCACTGAAAAAAAAATACAATAAACACATGAAATTACATAAAAATGTTTTAGCCTCATGGTACATGGGAGAAGTGTGATGAACTTGAAAAAAGATTTTCTTGTGAGTAGAAAAAATTCAGGTCAGAGAGGTTTATAAAGAATCAGGTTTAATGAATTGTGGGTTGACACTCACTGACCTTTCAAACCTCTGCATGGAGAGCGCCAGAGTTTTATTGAGCTCCTCGATGATGCGGCTGGGAGCGTGCATGCTGCCGTACTGAAGCTGGAGCGGGTGACCATGGCTCTGGTGGAGACTGGACAGGGCGGAGAGCTGGGAGGGCAGCAAGGTGCCGTGGTGGGTGGGCATGCCCTGAGAAGGGGCGCACTTCTGGGGGAAGGTGCCGAGGGAGTTGGGGGTGGGAGAAGGGGAGGAGGAGGACTCCAGCCCCCCTGGAGGCACACAAATCATCACCTTCTTGGGAGGTAGAGGGGGAGAGAGCTTCCCCCCGGCCATGCAGGGCAGCTTCATGGGCTGGCAAGAATCTAAAGGCAGGTGGCAAGGAAAAATAGCAAAAAAAAAAACGAGGATTATTTAACATCCTTAAACTGTACAGAGAAAATGACATGGTTTATCTTGCATTACAATCACATCGACTACACTTCATTGGGGCAGCAGATAAAGAGAGCTCATGGCCTCTCATGGGCTCAGACGTCAGCGTGGAGTGGCGGGAATTAGGCCAGGGTAATGCCACTTCCCACTGACTGACAGATTGACAATGACAGAGAGAGTCCAGCTGACCTAACCACAGGGGAATTAATGAGACTACTATAATCCATTGCACATGTGTAGTGAAGGTGGGGTCTGAAGCAGATTGATGGCCGTCGTGGCTCATCTGCCAAAACAAACACTCTATTGAGAAAATTCACTTTTAGCGCCAGGCTGTGCTACTGTACTAAATGACTATTACCAGCTATACAGTGACAACTAGGGCAAGACCGATATATTGGTTTGCCGATTATTGAGCTAATATGGGTGTTTCATTAAAAATCCAATATATGGCATGTCTGTGTGCTATTGCATTTTTACATCAGATGGATGACAACAGTAATCACTGCCGTGTAGCACCGGAGCAGTTTACTCAAAGGCTTCTGAGGTGGAAGCCCATAAAACCTGCAATAAACCCTGCTCTAAGCTGCCATAAGGAGCCGCTAACCCACCTTAAAGATCTTAACTTGTATGTGGTTAATGCGTTTTACTGTTCAAAATGCTGTTTCGGTGGCTGCTGCGAATAAAAAAAAACACGAATGTGCCCCGCAGTGCACTTGGATGCTTAATTGTTGTTGCAGCATAGCCAGATAATGATCCTTGATGATAGCCGTAAAGCCAGTGTGGCAGGATAGTGAGGAGAGATTGTGATCTGTGGCACTAGTAGTCTTGGGACTTGTGTAGCAAGATAGTGATCCATTGTGACTACCATAGAACCAGGGTAGCAAAATAGTCAACCAACCATGACCCCAAGACTTTATCCAGACAGAATCAGTAGCGATTAAAGCATCTGCATTTCATGCTGCACGCTACAGGGCAGAGAAAAAATATTATATTGGAATTATTTTGACATATACTGCAACTGCGATTTGATTTGCACCATTTTAGTGGGATCACTAATTAGAAAAAAAAATAAAAAAAATCTTAGAGCGACGATGATGATGTCATTTTTTCTGGGATCTGTAACAAACATGTTTTTTTAGGTCAGGAGAATGCGATTTGTAGGCCAGTGCATCCCTGTAGCACCACACAGCTGCACATTTTGTCACATATTTTACCTTTTTCAAAAAAATAAAAAACGTAGCTCTTGCGATTTGTATATTGCACTTGACCGTACTGTGATGACATTTCGATGACCTGTTCCGTCCTTCTACATGCTAATTAGGAAAACACCAAATTATTGTAATTTTGTGAGCATGTAGGTCATCAAATTTAAATATATTGAATCTGGGCTATTATATTGTAATTATTTTGACATATACTGCAATCTGGGCATAAAATATGATAGTGGTTACAAAAGTATTGGTATCAGCTTTCAAAAAACAGTAACTGGTTGAGTGCTAATAACAACAAAACAATAAGTTGACATCCACTGCTTACATAAAGACAGCTGACCTGTGCTGTGGTTGGGGATCCTAGAGAAAGGCTTTGGGGGGAGGGCAGGAGGCTGTTTGTGGTACAACGGGGGCTTGGCAGGGGTATCCTGATGGTCACTTGCGTAGGTGACAGACTTCTTGGTGGGCATGACCATAGATGACTTAATAGAGGGCTCCTGAGTGCAGACTCCACCATCCATCGAGGATCGGAATTCAACAGTTGCTGAGGGAGAGGAAAGAAACAAATAACTCAACAAAAGCACCAAAATTATTTAAAGCAGCAAGACAGACAGGCCCCAAGTGAATGATCAATAAGATGCCTTTCTCCCTGCAGATCTGACACACTTAAAGCTGCTCAAACAAAATCCAACTTGCAGTATTGAGTTGCGAGACAAACAAGAGGAGAGGACTCTGATTCTTCCACGGCCCAGGGGTCTTTTATCAGGCCACACCAGACCCAGGAAAGCAGTCAGACACGCAGTTTGACAGAACTTCTCATTCATTTATAACACTGGAGCCATTTGATGTTTTTTACATGAACAGATTTTAAGGTTGACAAGTGGCAATGTTATTCACCCATTTAGAGACACAATCCATTTATAAAAGGTGACGGAGCTAAGCC
>OMLF01027083.1:32213-53920 GCA_900302615.1 Holocentrus rufus
AAAAAATGCTAAGAATTATTTGCAAATCCTCTTTGATCCGCGTCTTACGGATATTTTGGCTCACTGTGTTGTTGCAGCGAGGCTGTTAACTGTTGTGTGGCAGGAAAAGGCAGGGGGAGTGTACAAGGTCAATTCTACGACCACTATTTCAAGCATTTTAAAGTAAAAACTGTAAAAAGTGGGTGACATATTGCCTCAGAGTGAGTTAACAGTGCAGGTTCCTCTATATTCTGGCTTCAGATGGGTGACTATGAATGTGGTGCAGGTTTTAGGTTACACAATCTCACTACTGGCTCCATCATTCAGCCTGTTACCACAAATCTGCTGTTCTCGTTTCCTCTCTCTCGCTCTCTCTTTCACTCACTCACTCTCTCTCTCTCTCTCATACGCACACACACATACACACACACACACAGCGCACACACACTTCCGTGCCATAACTTGAAAGGGAATTAACAAGATGGCAAAAGCTTGATAGCTTTGCCTTCTCCGCTTCTTCCAATTTACTGTTGGGAAATGTGAATAGTTATGCAATTATAATCTGGGAGGAACCTAATTTCTCTCAATTTAGTTACGCAGTTCTTGGCTCCACCCTCAACACTAAGCTCAATCTCCCCTCTGACAAGACAGAGTAATGTGACATGGTTATGTAAAGTCCACAGGCTGCAACACTTCAGAAGTGGCAAAAAAAGATGCATTCATTTTAGTAGGGGAAGCAATCAAACATGGACACACACACACACACACTCAGAGAATTCAGAGTGAGTGAGACAGAATGTGTGAGAGAGAATGAGTGTGTGTGAGAGAGAAAGAAGATGTGAGGGAGAAATGTGCATTGTTTTGTTGCACCCACTAATTTTTTTTGAGAAAGGGATAGTGACAATCTTCCGCTCACCACTCATTGTCATTGTGCATATTTTTCTGCCTAGCGACTGGAAGACCTTATACAATCAAACATTACATGTCCGACATTATGGGAAATGTTTTGTATTTTGAGCCGTAGTTTTCAGATATATCTGACAGTCTGAGATGGCTGAAGGATGAAGCTCCATCTGTTCAATCTGGTGTGGATTTCAGTTTTGATTTCTGATGCATCATGGGGGATTTAGTGGAGGGTAAACCCATTGAAACTCGGTTTATTTACCTTTTTTATTTGCACAATAGTGTTAACCTGCCTTTGTAGGCTGATATGTAAACATAGTGTCTTTCAAAGAGATGTTTTTAATGAATGAATTCATTTTTTTTCATCTTGTTGATTTTTGTTCATATTGGTGGCTGTCTACGTCATGATGATCACCGACCAAAAATAACACCTTACCCATTGTTTTATTTACACTCAACATTTATTTTCATCACTGCGTAGGCTATGAGGCATCAACGCAAGTGATCACAAGCCAGTACGAAGAGGCCACTGCAGCCCGGAGCTGCCAAGCTTGAACATCCTTTAACGATGCTGCCACCTAGTGGTCGCAAAGCGTAACGTGCCTCTGCTGTGCTACGGCGCCGGGTGCGTGATGACGCAGCGGCACGTATGTTTCCCAAAAAGAAGTCGGAGAGACGTGGCTTCCATATTTCTAGATTCATACGCTTTCCTGTGGCTCCGATGATCTCACTGGATGGCCATTTTCTCCACTAAAATGATTTGCCCGTAACGCCGAAGATGAGCAAGATTTCTTCGGACCATGGTGAGTTTTTACACAGACTCAACTGAGACGTGCATCACAGTGCGCGTTTGCCCTATATAATAACGATTGCTCGTTAGGAAGTATTGTTTTGGGTAAAGTTAAATGCTTTGCACAGCGGAAATAATGTTAAATAATAAGTTATTGCAATTATTTACGCATTTTTTAAAATTATTGCAGTTATAACGGTTGCATTGATATAGATACAATTGTAACATTTCTTTCCTCAGGTTCCCCCCTTCCCCTTTCGTCTCTCCGCCTGCTCGTCCCCCCTCTGCAGCTCGTGTCTGCAGCTTTGTGGGAAATAGTCAAACAGGGAGCTGTGATGTACTATGGGTTACTGGAGGAGTTCGTTACCACAGTGCTGGAAACAGTACCTGAGCTGCTGACTTACAGAGAAAGTGTCCAGCTTGTCATGGGCCTACGTGCACGGGTGAGCATATGACCTGTGGCAGATATGATTTCAGATGTAGAAGGCTGCCAACGCATCACATCGACTTTATCACTTAACTTTGCAAACATGCATGAGATGTTCTTTGGTGAAGTGAGGCATTATGCATTTTACACTGGCAATAAGATTCATGATGTATGCTAAGAAGGGTTTGGGTGATGTTTGTCATTGAGCAAATTACTAAACATTTATTCATCAGTAATACTGACTAGTTCCCTGAGAATGTTTGCTGCAGAGTCCTTTGGTCTTGTGCACAAATATAAAAATGTGAAAATATAATAGCAGCAGATAATGCTTCCAATTATCCAATCCCTTTGACTGAGGTTGGGAAATATAATTGAATAAGGGAAAGAAACGATGATTCCAACAGTAATAGCACTAGTCAATATCACTCACCACCACATTGTTTTTGTTGACATCAGAATCTACCCACAATGCAGTGCACGTCTGTTGGTGCAGGCTGTGAGACCCAAGAGTGAAAGGAGTAAGATGTTTACACGCTAACCCAGGTATCACAACCAGGTTTCTCAAAATTGAAGTACAAGCTTAACCAGCATTCCGACCCGAGTTATAACGTTTACATACATTGATCCAAAACCAGGTTACTGGAGTATGCATGCAAACGAAGCCAGTGTTTTGTTGGAGTGGACGTCTGCTGAAACACTTGTGAATCTCAGCTGTCTGGTTAAATGACAGTCTCCCACCCTTCTCCCCCAATGTTACGTCCCATCATGCATCAGCCAAACCCTTCAAACCGCGCACGTAGAGTGTAACACTGCACCAATCACTTCACCATGCAGAGACTTCTCACCTTCCCTCCGATCCTGTTCTCACATACTATGCAGTGACTATTTTCCAAATGATGGGCCACACCACTGTTCGCTTATGCTCATGGCCACAGCTCTACATGTGACACTGTTGTCAAAATAAAGCTCTCCAGGAAGTAATTTGATCTCTTTATATGTCAACAGGTGGTGCTAGAGTTGTGCCGAACTGATGAATTTGCCAGCCTGCAGACCATCCAGCCTCATCTGACCAGAATAAATGCCTACATTGCTAAACACGATAAGGAAGTAGGTGCCCTTAGGGAATTTTTGTCATTCTGCATGCCCGTCTTTTGCATTTACTTATTTGCTGTTCATTTGTATTTTTAAGACTTGCAGTTCAGAGGTAAAGGCATCAGTGACAAACTTCTTTAAGCTTGTTCACACTCTTGTGGATGAGCCACGCCAGAGGGATGTCTTCTATCAGGTTAGTTGGGTTGCACTTGATATTATGCCTAGGCTCAAGCAGATTACTGTATGACCTATAGGGGAAATGCAATGCTAATAACTCAGTTCCATCTTAGTACATTCATACTGCCCTTATAGTTATTCCACTTAGACATTTTTTACACTGCACTACACTTTTACTGCTTCTGGTTAGATGCAAAACTGTATTTCCTTGTCTTAGTACTTGTACTTTGTGCAATGACAATAAAGTTGAATCTAATCTAATCTAATCTAATCTTAATGCTATTTGATGTGGTTAAAGCTGTTTTGCTGTGTCTGTCTGCTCCCTCTCAAGCAGAAACTCACAGTAGGCCTCAAGATTTGTAATGCCATCAAAGTCAAGTTTTTTTTTTCTTTTAATGTAATGGAAACTTTTCTCTTTGTTATTCAGAAAATTTTCCCAACTGTGTTTGGCCCCAAATATGACTCAGCACTGCAGGCTCTAATGAAGAAGTTCCTTTGCAGTCTGCAGAAGCTGCTGCCTGTTCCAAACCTTGAACAAGTAAGTACTAGACATGCCTCAATGACATTTAAACAACCTCACCTGTTCAACTTTTACTCAATAACAGACCTTCATTCAATAATAACAGTTTGCTGAGACCAGTCATATTATGTGTAGTGACATGTTCACGCTACAGTATGTCCTTTTTACTCATAGACTTTCTTAATTGCAACTGTTTGTCTGTCCTGAATGCCCTATACAAAACTGGCAATGTTGTTGTTGTAAAAAAAAACAAAACCAAAACAAAAAAATCTATAGTCATCTATAGTAGACATCAGATTTGCAAAACATTTAACAGTCATACAGGAAGAAATACATAATCGAAGAGGGAGAGACACCAGTTTTTCTACCAAAAGTAGCCTCAATAGTCAATAATACCGTGCGGCCACAAGACATGTTGCATGTTGCATTTTACATATGAGGCTCCACTCTTGCATTTTTTCCCTGTGGCAACAACAGCTAACAATCACTAGTGCTTTCTTCAGCACATGCAAACCAGAATGATGTTAGCTTGATATTGGATCTTAGATATTCAAAGTATGTTTGTTTTTCCACTTCAAAAAATACTTGCAAATTAAATGAAACCACATTTAAATAGTTGTTATTACTGGAACAGGAAAACAATTTACAGTCACTAGTTTCAATATTTAAGAAAGTATATTCACAGAGTGGCCAATATCAATTTAACTGTCATCCAGCTGTGTACAAAGGTAACTACAGCAGGTTCATGTTCATTCTCTGGAAATTCTCAGAAGACATTATGTAAAATTTAAGAAACCACAATCTGAGGCAGAAGTAGATGAGGCAGGTAGAGGGAAACAAGAAAATGTTAATTATCACGCTGCATCAGTAACTCCTGGGAAAGCACTGAGCATCAATCATTGATAATATATAACAGTGTGTGATACAAAATTGATGATATATAACAAAACAGTTTGTTTCTTCCTAGACAGCCCACTGGCTAAGTCTCTCCCCCTCAATCCTGAAGGAGTGTGTGGAGTTCATGAATCAACCTCAGCCACTGAATACACTCATTGAGCACCACAAACAACATGGGCATAAGGTCCCAAATGGTACTACTTTGTTGGAATTTTCATTCAAGGCATAATTCTCTTGTTTATTACCTGAATTACAGATACTGAAGTTATTCTGCTTTTTCTGTCTTTGTTTTTTTTAGCTCTGTCATCCTCTGGTGATGACTGCATCCTTTCCAGCCTGTCGTATCACTTACAGAAAGTGGACACTGACAAAGGAGACACAGTTGCCAAATCTGGATCCATGTATGTCCCTGAGGATTGGCATAGTCATGTCTCAGTTGGCAGCAAGTCCAAAACAGATGGGGTTGAAAACGTGGCGGAGATAAATTCAGAATCCACAAGGAATGTCGCCGGTGACGGAGAGCAGCATGCAAATGATCTGTCAGAGGATCAGGGAGCCTCTATTGAAGTGCTGCTTCCTCATGATGACAATGAGTCTGATGATAATGAACTGGACAAAAAGTTGTTTTGCTTTCTGCAAAGCGGCACTGGAACATCCTCTAAAAGCTTCAAGTGTCATGTCTGTGGCCAGGGTTTCTGTTCCCTTAACAAACTGAAGAAGCATCAGACAGCTGAAGGCGGTTGCTTGATAAACAGATTGAGCAAAAAACAGAGACAATCAGACCCAAACCATTCTACTAGCCAGAGTAGCTTTTTTGAGAAGATAAATTTGCACCCTAAAACAAAGACTGATACCGAGACTGGTGTTTCTAGGAAAGGTGAGACCGAGCTTCCCTTGTTGCCGGGGACTACAAGACAAAACCCTTCAAATCTGAACACTCCGAACTTTGAGCAATCTTATGGTGACCACAGTCTCATTTGTCGAGTCTGTGGCAAGGCTTTCACTTACCCAAAAAGTTTTGACAAACATCAGAAGAGCTGCCTGGTCAGCAGTAAAAGAAAGAGGCAGACAGATCCGAAGTGTTCTGTAAGCTTAAATGATTTTTCCAAACCAAGACCCATTTCTAAGACACAGGAGTCTTTGCCTAGTGAAAATGAAATTGGGCTTTCAAATCCTCTACCCAAGGATTCGTTATCCTCTGACTCATCAGAGGAACAAACGTGTAAGAGAAGCAGCCGTGTCAAGACATGCTCTGTATGTGGGGAAGTTTTTACCAGCTCCAATGACTTGACAAGGCACATGAGGTGCCACACTGAACAGAGCCCTTACCTATGTTCCTATTGTGGGAAAGACTTTGACCACTATGAAGACTGTGAGAGACACCAAGAAAGCAAATGCAGGGAGTCAAACCAACATCCTCAGCAAAGGAGTGAACTCACGCAGGAGAACACCTTGAGCAACACGTCCAAAAGGGATCAGGAGAGTGCCTTATCCTCAAGCTCTTCAGCCCAGATCCCATCAAACCAGGATGCACTCGCCGACTCTATGCAGGCCTCTAAACTGCCTCTCATGTGTCAGGAGTGCGGCCAGGGTTTTACGTACTATAAGAGCTTTGAAAAGCACCAGAACAGATGTTCCCAAAGAACTGTCAGAAGGAAAAGACGCACAGACTCGAACCACTTTGTTATCTTTGCATGTAATTTCCAATCAACCGATAATACCCTTGAGAAGAGTTCTGAGGCAAAGGAAAGCAAAACCGCGTCATCAGCCTCTGCGGAACATGCCGAGGGCTGCCAAACTAAATCTCGCATCATCAAGTGCACCATGTGCGAGAAGAACTTTTCACAAATTGTCGAAATGAAAAAGCACTATTCCCAGTCCCACCAAATTAGAGGCTCATACCCATGTCCTGTGTGTAAAAGGACCTTCGTGAGGTTATGCGAATTGGTGCGCCATCAGCAAAACAAAAAACTGTACCAGTGCTCTGCCTGCAAGAAATGTTTCACAAAACTAGCACTACTGAATATACATGAGAAGGCTCACACTGCAAATGTAACACCGCATATCTGTGAAACATGCGGGAAAAGCTTCAAATCTCTGGCCCATCTGATTTTGCATCAGAAGAGGCACAGAGATCGGCAGCCGTGTGTTTGCTCCTACTGCGGGAAACAGTTCAGTACAAAAGACTGCCTGAGAGCACATATGGTGAGGCACACTGGTGGTTACCCGTGTCCAATATGCGGGAAAAAATTCTACCAGAGGACATACCTTAAATGGCATCAGTATAAACACACGGGGCAAAATCCGTACCTCTGTGACACTTGCGGGAAGGGTTGGCCGAGTGCGGCTCAACTCAAGCTACACATGGTTCAACATACAGAAGAAAGGCCCTTCAAGTGTGAAGAGTGTGGCGCGTGCTACAAGAGAGATTCCCATTTGGTCGCTCACCGTCGGGCCAAGCATATCAGGATGCGGCCGTTTGTGTGTGAAGTTTGCAGCAAAGCCTTCAGGTTAAACAATGAGCTGAAAAAACACATGATGGTTCACACGGGGGAAAGGCCGTTTGTATGTCCGAGGTGTGGCAAAACATTCACGAGAAAATCCCGTCTGAGGGAACACAGGGAAAAGGCATGTCTGTAACGTCAAGTCGTTTCTGCTCTTTGTGGCGATGTACTGTATTAAACACTGTTCATGCTTCAAAACCATGTACCATACTTTAGTTTTTGTCATTAACAAACAGTAATTGTCTCCGTGGTGTGCGTGATCGCTTCTATAATTAAGATAAAGGGATCCCAATAAACAAGGAAATACTGTCAGAAGTGACGGGTGATTCTCATTCATTGTAAAGACTGAAGACAAATGAGATTTTACTTTGAGAATTAATCTCCCAGATGTGAACATCTTAAGTCTGGGAGAAATCAGAACAGTTCGATGGGCTGCAAGGCCTCCAGAGCACATCAAATTAAAATCCTTTTGGTAGTCTGCTGCCTGCTTAAAATGTGAAGTCTGCAAGACTTCTGCTTAATCCAAATGCTGCAAGAATCTCAAGGTTGGCAAGATAGGGCACAGGAGGCAGAGTCACCGTTTTGGTGCCTAATAATTTAAAACAGGAAATGTTGAAGAAAGACAAGGGGTGAAACAAGTTCCTCCAATCAACATTACACTAGAGTCTTTTCTAAGACCTTTACATATAAGTGACAGAAATTAAAGGAATAATATAAACAAATATGAAGTAGATGATTGAAAAAAAATATATATATAAAGAGGTTAAAGGCCTGGAAGTTAAGCTTCTCACAGGAAAGGTCACCAGTCCAATTCTCCTAACCTGACAAAATCTGGGTGGTGAAATTGAACTGAAAATGCTCTGTTCACTCTGAACAACTGCATTTTTTCCCCCAATTAATTACATCTCGCATCTGGAGAGTTGTACTGTGTTCACTTAATGTTTTTTTAAGAGTGCATTTTTGTGTGCGCCTAGCCATTTATTTATTTATTTTCTGTTCAAGCTAGACCCATGAAGCGTAAATCAGAATCCAAAGTGGGTCATGGGACATAGTTGAATTCATGACATTGCCCCACAGGTCATTATAATTGAAAGACCTTATCAATATGGCAAAAGTTCATATTTGAACAGTTTCAAGAGGCTCCTCATTCTAGGTCATATTCTTATGAAATTCAATATACATACACAGATGACCTTGCTCTACAGTGTTGTTTTACACCATCACGTGTCTTTTTTTTTTTTTTTTTCAAGCATGACAGATTTTTTACAAAAAGAAACTAGTATTTCCCTTTTCAAGTTTTGACCTATCAGTGCCAAAATTTCCTCATTACTAAATTACTGGACTGATGTACAAAATGCTTCCAGTCATGAAATTTGGTACTGTTATGTTGACCATGAATAAGATGTTGGTAAAGGCATGTTAAAATCCAGTGACACTGAACAACACAGCTACAAAAACATAAATCAAATTTTATCAAATTCAATACAAATATTAGTGGGCCAAGTTTTAGTTAACACAACATTTGTCCTGATTAGTATTGACTTATAATTCAGGCTGGGTTTGGACTATTATATTGTTATATAATCATTCAACGTCTATTTTTAATCATCATAATAATTTTCATGCCCATGTTACGAGGTGTTAAATATTTATAGATGCACAGGATGCTGGACTGGAGTGTTACCATGCTTAGCATGTTTTAACAAATGTAAATAAGTGTGCCAATTTCCTGGATGAAACAAATAAATCATTCAACACTCAGAAAATAATTTAGAAAAAAACAAAAAAACAGGCTGACTGAAAGCACGTTGTGTGTCTGTGTGTGTGCACATCAGCCTTGTGCAATACTATTGTAGAAAAAAATTTACACCACCAGAGAGCAGTGGTGCTCTAGGGACCACTACCACTGGACCAGCCACAGTTAGTCTCTGTATTTTATGCACAGTAGTCGTGTTTTTATTAATGTGATGACAAGGAAGAGGTTTGCAGACACATTTATCTTAGGTCAATATTGGTAAAGTCAGTCTCAGTAATTCAATAAAAGAATGCACAGCAGTCAAAATCCAAAAGACATTCAGGAGCATGCTGAAAGACAAGTATTGCAATATGAGATCCTTGGTGTACATATTTGGAACCTGTGCTGTTAATCGATCCTCAGTTTGAACAGATAAAGATGTAACTACGATATAAATGTTGAATCTACTGGAATCACGCTGTTTCTTCTAAATCAAACCTATTTCATCTGCACGGTTTTATTTGGTCTGTAGTGAGCTGTGCCTCTGCAGAGGACAGTGGAGTGCTCCGTTTGGGGTTTTTCCATTTTGTGTGCTAATTGAGAAACAGTGCTGCAGGCGAGGTGATAGAGGGTGACAGACAGCAGCTTTTGGGGAGGGAAACAAACATCCCTCTAATAACTGCACAGGAGGAAACCAGGGAAGGAGTGTTTGTGTCGTTCATATTCAGCGAAAGGTACCGCGGGGGGGAAAAGGAACACTATATATCCTCTTTTATTTCATCGCAAGTGTAAGTCTTTTGAAAGAGCCACAGATATAATGTCTGGCACAAAGGGAAATTTGAAGTAATAAAGCTTGGCGGATGTGTCCTCACAACATCACACTACCTGACAGCAGCCAAGTGAATGTGGAAATAGGAGAAATCCCTCAAAATGAGTGCAGAGTGCGCCGCTGAACAGGTAGGCAGACTGTGCCGCTCCTCCGGGATGTTCGGCGAGGCTGTCTCTGTCTGCAGTGCCACTCTCATTTTCTCAGACTCAATCCCCAAGCTGTCCCTCTCTATCTCCGGTGGGAGAGTGGAGCATGGAGCGGGCTAATGCCAAGCGGAGAGCTCAGGTCCCTTCTGGCCTGTTAGGGCTCTGCTGAAGTTAAGACTAATATCTCTTGGTCTCAGGCATGGCTCTGCGTTATGTAACGACTTACATCCAGAACTTTTCACAGCCTGCGCCAAGCAATTATGCTAATTGTGCAGGACCGGTCCTCTACATCTTATATGTATTAACAGTAGTAATTACAGTGCAATCGTCCATACACCACGATACAAGTATCCAAATAAAATTCAACAATGCAACACATACTGCAGCTGATCCAGGAGTGGCCCCTGTGATGAACCAGGCCTCAAAGCCAAAAATACTCAGGGATGTGAAGCAGGTCCCTCATGCAGTTGGAAAAGTTCAAAAGTTTGACATTATGCAAATGAGTACAGTGGTAATGGCACGGCGCCCAATCACATTTGGGTGTAAAGCTGGAGATTACAGCTATGTAGAAAAGGGGCAGGATGGCTGCACACTCATTCTTAAATACTGGTAGCAGAACTGTCATCGCAGGGTTACAGTTTTAGATTGTCGCTGCTCTCATGTATTTATAGTTTTCTATTTTTTTTCAGTTATAGTTTACTTCTTCCACGTTTTGAGTTTTAATTTAGTTTTTTTGTTTCAGGTCTGGTTTAGTGTTTTGTTTCTTTCTTTAAATGTACATTGAATAAAAAAATAAATCTCAACTTCACTTGGTTTCATGCTGCATGATTGAAATGCACTGGTGGACTCAACAGTAATTTAAGTTCAGACTATCTAAAATTCTAAGTAATCCCGAATGGGACTCTAGCAATTTGACACAAGCAATTTTAAAAAAGCCATTAATTTTTCACCTGAAATAAGAAAAACAAACAGAAACCCTTCACATGTGTTTTTTTAATAAAATTTTATAGACCACTTTTTTTCAGTTTATTATGATAATTTTTCTCTTAGTTTTAGTTAATCGTTATAACCTTCTATCAACATAATCCAAAAGAGGCCAAATTCAACTTTTCCTCAATGCAGTTATTACATAATGTGATTACTACATCATCTCTACATTGGATCCCTACGTTAAGCTTGAGAAGGGTATGAGCACTTGGTTCAAACACTTAATTTCACAGAATTATTCTGCTTCTTCAGTACCCACCAATTCATCCCGTAGGCTATTGGACTTACATAACTGTCTGAATGGTGTGTACATAATTTACCATAATGTTCTGTCTGGAGCACACACACTGTAAAACTTCACTTTAATCTGAAAAGTTTAATTCCAAAATGAGACATCTACCATCTGAAAAAGTGATACCTACACTTGATTGATTCATTCACAGCAAAAAATCCAAAGTTGGATGACAACATGACACCTTAGCATACTGTATGCCCTACATTTTACTTTTTTTTTTAAATATCAAAATGGATATAGCCCTTTGGAAGATAAGAAATTTGTTGTTCATATACTGTGGCAATAAAATATGACACCACTAGTATATCTCATCACATTTGCCATTAAAACAGGCCTAGTGATCAAATGTAATATCATAAAATCTTGCCTTCTTTACAGAAGAAAACCATTTACTTGGGTGGGAAGCCAAAAATCAGATTTTATACATTCATTAAAAATAGGATAACATATTGGACTGCTGAGTGCTGCAATGCAGCTTTGATTGAATTCAGTCCAAGGTTTGCAGCAGTGTTGAAGGGGTTCTCACTCTGTAAAACCGTTTTAGTCAGCAGAAATATCCTAAAGAGCTGGTGGGAGCTGCATGTGTGTCACCACCAACAAATGTCACTCTGTAGTATTTTGCAATTATCATCATATCCACTTACTGGAAGAGACAGATTATGATGGACTTGCGTGCAGAAATTTATACGCCGCTAACTACTCGCTAATAATATCAGTTTCCACTGACATTTTTACTGTGAGCGATCTCACCTCCCCATGCCTTTTGGTGCAGCTGCACCGCCTCGTCTCCTTGTATTACTTCCATGTATCCCGCACACATAAACTCACTGCGTAATGCTTCGAATTCAATAAGCCCAGCATTAGCGAGTAACATTGATATAGAAGGAACTTCCTCCTCCTCCTCCAGCATAATTGGTTTTTGGCAGAGCTGTCTTCGGGATGCAGTGGTATCTTCCCCCCTCTCTGCCCAACATTCTGCCACACTTACTATAAATATGACCCATAAGCGCATCATCATGCAGCTTTATTCAGCTTTGGAGGCTTTTGAAAAAGGCGTTATTTCTCAGCTGGCATGTGCAAAGCACATTATAGCCAGGAGCCATTCCCACACTTCCAAAAGTGGTGAAGGGAGGGACGAAAAGGGGGGAGAGAGAGAGGGAAGCAGGGAGGATGCAGCTCCCTGAGAGCTGTCATGGATGACACCTGCCTGTCTTTCTCTTTTAACTCTCTTGATACAGAGTGTGACAGGTTTTCTGGCCAGGTGACACTGAGGGTTGACTAAACTCTCATGCAGCAGCAGCATACAGTAAGAGATCTGGATACAGCATTGCTATTTTCTGCTCTTGATATTCCCACTCATGTTTTATTCAGATCTGGGATGCTTCAACAGAAAAGGGCCTATGTGCAACCATGTAGGAAAGATGGATGCTTGCCGTTTTCTTTTATATGGTCCATCGACTGACGGTCTAAAATGCCAAGTAAGACAATGTTAAGGGCACGGGGTGGGTGGGATATGAGAGAGAGAACTGTTGATATCTATCTATTACCACTTTGCTGAGCATGTTTGCTAACAGCCCTCTGCATTGCTGCCAAACAGCTACAAACACTGCAAGTTCAGCACGGTCCACTCTGGCTCCTGTCCAACAGGTCAATCTAAAATCTGCTTTCCCTTTGACTGGAACAATAATTGACAGGTCAAAACTGATGACTGCAAATCTTCCTTGTTCCTGACCTTGCAAACACCTTCAAGAAGCGTGACTAAGATCCAACCAAAACTACAAAAATGGACACTCACTTGTATATTATCACTCTTCAGTGAGAGTCTATGTAAATGAATAACAGAACAATCCGTTTCTTTAATCCTTATGCTGCTAGTAAATTAAAATCAGCATCATCTGTGCTAAGGGTCATTAAGCTGCTACCCACAGAGAGATGTAAATTCTAATGGACCAACCTTAGTGGTTGATCTATTAAAATTATTATGTACCACTTGGTCAGAGTTTATTCTCAGGACCAACCTTTATACAACAAAACATAAAGGTAATATACTGGAAAATATGGGCAATATATTGAACTATATTTCCATATATAGGAAGACAATAATTATATCTCTGAATATATTACAATATATGCATGGACCATGTAGGGCTGCATATATTGCTACATGTAAAAAAAAAACAAAAATGCTGAAAAAATGCTGACAAAATTATGAAAAAAATAGTAATCGATAGTTAGTGCACACTAGAGGAATTCATTAACTTATATTGACAACTATATTGACAGTTCTTTTATAGGAGACTATATTTTCTTTGTGTAAGGGAAAGTAGGCCTAAAAACTTGAGCATGCAACACAAAACATCTGCACTGATGTTCTGTCGGAGGGGCTTCAGTCTGGTCCTGCCTGCCCTGTGCTTGTGTGAGTTTGTGTGGCACACTGTATTTCCCCAGGAAGACCCAGTCGGCAGATAGAGCTCTGCGGCAGAAATGTTTTCTGTCCCGCCATCCGTCTGGTTCCTATTGATTGTACTCTCCAGGACAGCAGTGATTACACAGGGATTGCAAAACAGAACAGGAAGGAGGGAGCGAGGCGGGGAGACATAGGGGGTGAATGAGCAGCCCTCAGCTTTTTTTTTTTTTTTTCCTTTTCTTTTAACATCGCTTAATGTGGTGGCAACACAGAACGAGCGTAGTACGATGGCTTGGATCCGTTTGTGTTTGTACATGCGCATATCATTAATGCACACATGCACCTATATGCACATTTTGTGTATATATGTGTATATATTCTGTATATATATATTTTTTTTTTCATATGCATATGTATATTCATTCAACATTGAACATATTTGAACAGTAATACGTGGAATATGCATACAAATAGCCTTTTGTCCATGAACTAGAGGAAACACCACATATTTTCTATCCTCTAACAACTGCAATGCAGCCATGTCTGGGCTCCGGCTTTGTCAATTTGCATTCAGGCCAGGTATGACGGTGGAGCTCCAGCCATCAGCATCCCTACACCTCGACACAGCATCCAGCTGTTCAGCACAATTAACTTTTGTACAGTAGGTGTACTGTGCCTCCTGTTCCATATGACACAGCAGACCTCAGCAGACCTGAGCCTGTAAGGACAAGCTGCACTGCAAGGCCGAGCTGCAGCATTCATCAAAAAAACATAACAAAGAATATCAAAATTGACTGGAGCCATCCCAAATCACAATATTCCCCGTTTTTAGCATTGCTCAAAGCTGATAAAGAAATGGCAACATGCTGCAGTTCATACTGCACACACATTATTCAATAAAAGATTCTTCGCCGCATCAGTGAAAAATCTCAGAGACATTCAGTATGCCACTTTAACTTTAATCTCATAGGAGATTGTAGAGGCAGACAAGAGAGACTCATTCAACACTGCCTGGGACAGACACATTCTTAATAAAACATAACTGTAACTGAACTCAGCACAACATCAGCCTAAAGCTCTGATTACTCTGACTCTACAATAGGCTCGGAGAGGTCGCACCAGTCAGTTAAAGCCAGACAAGCTTTGTATTCTCTCTCTCTCTCCCTCTCTTAAACACACAAAGCACAAATCTCTCTCCATCTGACCATCTGACCCTCTATATAAAGCCAATGACCACAATTCTCATAGGGATTTATGGCTAGAAGTTGGTTTACGTATTCAACATACCGCAGATACAGCATGAACATCCAGTGCTTTTAAAGAGTATTAATAGACATAGAAATCACGGCAGGCAGCAGCAGAGAAAGAGACGGGGAAAAGGGAAAAGGAGTGGAATGCAGGGAAAGAAAGGATACAGAGAGATGAGTAAATAGGTTAAGTGGATTGTGTGAGTTACGATGTTAAAAACAAGATGTTTTTTTTCCTGTTTGGCAGGGAGATGTAGTGGAGAATCAAAAGAGGTAGCTCCTGTAAGTGGGAGAGGTTCTTTGTGTGAGTGTGTGTGGTGTGAGTCTGCAGATAGGAAGCAGATGGGGCTGTAGTTGAGCTGTTGTGCCTGAATGATGACCAAATAAAAACAAGCAGACAACCTCCTTCCCTGAGACGGATGCTGTGTCAGCAGGCGACACACACACACACAGCACAGTGATGCAAGGCTGATGCAGGACTGGTGTGCATGCATGTTCGAACATGCATGCACAACGACACGTGCTCACAAATACACATTCTCACACCTCTGCATTTTGGCTGAAAAATCCCTACTCAGGATGCTGGGATAAAGAGTCATGATTATAGTGCCACAACACTGTAATCCCTCAGCAGCTTGTCCAGATGATAGTGCGTGTGCATGTGTGTGCGCACATGTTGAGCCACTGGTGTTGATCTGACAATCTGAAGTTTCATACTGGCCACCGATGGCTGAAATCCCAGCCGTGAAGTGACCCGAGCATCCATCTACACCTACATGCCCTGATGTGGTGTCACTCCGTCTTACAACAGGAGACACACAATAGCAGCTCAGTGGCTGTGTCCAAGAGCAACTGATCACCATCACATTGTTATGCCTGAACACAGCGTGACTATGTGCAGGGCCATTCATTTGTAGGCAAATTAAATTAGTCCAGACACTAAACAGGCCAGTGCAATAGAGCAATGTTTTATACATGTGCTCTGATTCCATTAGCAGACAATTGCCATCACAGCATTTGTATGCAACATGCCAGCCACATCTCTGCAAAAGTCAAACTTGCTGCATGCAATGAAACTCCATAGATACACCTCACCCTGTATGGTTCAGCATAAGGCTGAACAATATATGGATATTACATCCATATTATGCTTTGAGAATAGATATTGTCTGGGATTTTGGAGGTAATATCATGACATGGCACAAGTGTTGTTTTCCTGGTTGTAAAGGCTGCATTACAGTAAAGGGATGCAATTTTCTTATTCAATTTATTCAGGTTTTGTTACTCTATTATTTGCTTCTACCTGCTTGGTCATTATATCCACACTGCTAATGATTGTTTATCAAAATTACGTCATAAAAGCACCAATTGTCATCCCTACAATATCATCAACTTATTGATATCGAGGAATTTGATCAAATATAATGTGATATTTTGTTTTGTCCCAATTGCTAAGCCCTCGTTCAGCATCAGAGAATAAATAAAAGTACCAACTGTTTAAACACTAAGCAGGTTAGGTGGCTCAAAACAAGCTCTGTTCTAAAATGATCATGCACGCAAACTCACCACATATCAAAAAATGTTACACAACGGTGCTGAGAATCTGTAAAACTCCATATCTGTGTGGCTAGCTGAATGGATGTATTTTGGTAACTGGACTGCATTACATAAGGCACATTTTCTGGTCTCTTGAAGTAGCAGTTCATTGATGGAAACGCTGAACACTATCATAAAACTTTCATTTGCTCTGAAATAAGCGGGTCTTTTCTAAAACAATTGATCTTGGCCTCCTGCTGAGTCTTTGCATGATTGATGATATCTGAATGCTTTTTGTAATCTGTGCCATCTATCAGAGAAAGATATGATATTATGTAAAACATTATAGTGTTTTCTGAACTACCAAGTAAACATTTCTGCTCAAAAAAGAGAACCCAAAGCCATTATCAACTTCGGAGCTACATTAAGATAATTGCTCAGTTCTTGTTTCACTTCCTTAGCAGTCCTGGTCATTTATCATTATTGAACACCTTGGCACAAAGCCACAGGACTTTTGGTTTCCTTGGCAATAAGCAAGCTAAATCCTGCTAGACTTCTTCAGGTGGAAGTGAGTCAACAGTGCTGTTGTTGAACAAGTCCTTACACCCCCGTTCCTTCTATCCTCATGCTTTGTATTGACTTGGTGTGGAGTAGGAAAAGAAAGAGGAAACAAAGGACAAGTGGCAAAGTCCTGGCCTTAACAACAAGCCGCTCTCCGCAGGCCATGGAGTTATTAGCATGAGCAGAGCGTCCAGCAGCTATAGATTACCTGAGCATTTATCTGTTAAACGAATCGAGGAGCCTTATTTTAGTCTGTTGATCCAGAGAAAGCCAACTGAGCCCACTTGCCCTTTTCCAGCAATGCCTTGCTTCACATTCACACAATGGATTTACGCCGGAGAGCTGCCCACATGGAGGGACCAGCAGTGAAGTGCCTTGCTCAAGGGTACATCGTAGATGCTGAGGGAGGAGAGAGCATTACTCATTCAGTTTCCACAGCCACATTCTCCCAGTCACTTCAGGGTTTCAAACTGATGACCTTTTGCCAACAAGCCTCTGTTAATAACCTCTTGTGACCTGTTAAAATGACACAGACTCTGCTTAGTGTCCTACGAGAACACTGTGGTCACACACACACACACACCCAGACAAGCACACACAATCTCCCTGCTTTGTCTCTCATTCGAGGTAAGAGTTGTGTCATTAAACTAAAGGAGGATGCTTATGTTGCATGTCTCTAATCTTAGTTTAAGGTTAGGACAGGTTAGTTTTGTGCCACACTGCACCTAGTAGGACTTGAGTAGAAAATTTGAATAGGCTGCTCAGCCCATTCTCTTCAAATCAACAACAAAACAAAAATGAATCAATGCATTCAATGGGGTTAATGTAATCAAAGGATAGCCTAAAAAACAAATTGGCCCAAAATAAACTGTAAATCATTTTACATAGGCTAACCGTACTTAAAGAATCCCTTCTCTGCATCCAACAACATATAGGTGTGGTACTCACCTCACTAATGTTGCTATTTCTCGGAGTGGAGGGGTGTGACTCAAGCAAGTTGAGATGCTGGGCTATTCTTATAAAGCTGTATTCATTGCAGGGCTAACCTTAGTATTTTCAGTATATTTCAGAACATCAGTTTTGATACCAAGCAAAGAAAATACATTGGATTTCTGATGTAATTCTAGCCTTGGGCACACTCAAAAATCATCCCAGCAACACGGGAGACTCATAGTAGCAGCAGAAAGTATTGACTGTCACAGTGAAAATATTATGCAGGGTCCTTCGGAGATAATGAATAATGATTGACACGTCAATGGTGAGATTTTGTCGGAAAACAGACAGTCCAACCACAGTGCTGGCTGCAACCTGCATGTCTTTGCGCTGAGGCTAATTACACTGTAGTGCACAAGATTTGAATCATGTTGACTCAGCCAGAATAAAATGCCAAGTCACCATGGCAACAAAAGATGCAACACGCTTTGTAAAGGAAGATGGAGACGTATGGACTATTCACCACCGACAAGCATCGTCGCAGATCCTATACCGCAGTTGTCTTAAACCTCCACTGATTAAAATAAGATGTAGAGCAAACTGGATTGGCCATCTCACCACATTCGATGCACTGCAACATACTCCCTTGCCAAAGCATGGCTACAACAGGTCACGTTGAAGCTGCTTCATATTATGTAACAGCATTGAATTGCCAGTGGTAGCAGTTACCGGGCGCTGACGAAATCAAACTTCACAAATGAACGGGGCTTGGCATGCCGCTCCTTACAGTAGCTATAAAAATGCTGTTATATTTCTGAACTCCCCTTGTGCTGTTGCGCCGAAAAAATGTCAGTAAGCACCAATATTAGTCCACAAAGTTGCACAACATTTCTCTCAGGCTATTCTCCCCTTGTTAATAAAATACATAGAAAAAACTAGGCTGTAGTAATCCATTAATAAATTCTAGAGGGATACTAGACACATCTCACAGTAAAACTAAAGCCTATAAATCACTATAGGAATATTAAAGGAATATTATGGTATTTTTTCGGGTTAAACGGGCGCGTTGCTTATCTTTGAAAATATCAACCCACACTGTCCACCCACATGACGAGATCTGGCAAAAGGTTATAAGAGGAAATTTTCAAAACGGGATGGATGCGCCTACCTGTCCTCAGGTTGAAGGAGATGCGGGCTTCAACCAGATATGGGGTATCGCTCTTGGACCGGAGTCTCCTAATCGGTCGGCGGTCTGTTCTGTCGTTTGGAGTGGTCGCCATCAATTTGAACCAGTGTCCAGTGGTGACTGCTGGCCGACTGGGGCAGACGCAAAGCCACGGCCACTCACTGGGAGGTATTGATGGGGAGGAGGAGGAGGAGGAGGATGAGGAGAGGAGGAGGGAGATGAGATGAGAGAGAGAGAGAGAGAGAGAGAGAGAGAGAGAGAGAGAGAGAGAGAGAGAGAGAGCGTTGGTAGCCTTAACAAGAATGAGCTAGAAATCCTTCAATAAAACTAGATATATATGATATATGATAATATAATATGAGATTAAAAAGAGAATGAGCTATATGGTCACCGTAAGTAGGCATCCTGAGTTCATATGCCTATTGATACTACAGGAGGCAATAAATTAATAAAGTACGACAAGGTCACTAAAACTCAGAGTTAACACACAGCAGACACACGATAAGTCCCTGTAGTAATATTATAGGATATGATATAAGACAATACAATACAATATAATGATTTAGCCTATCGTCAACCTTATAGCCCATCTTCCACCATTCTACAGAGAAAATGAGAATGTAATGCTAACGTGAAGAAAATCAACTACTAAACAGTCAACAAAAAGGGTTACATTATAATAATAATAATAATAATAATAATAATACGTATAATTATTATTATTATTAATTCGACATTAAATCTGACTAACCTATGTGTTAGAAATGTAAGTGTTAAAAGACTGCAGTTTCTGCAAATCTGTATCATTAGACTTTAGCCCTATCATTAAAACTACAGGCCGTACTAACAATGCGCTATAAAGCCTAATGAGAAAATAATTGTTTTCTATATATGGATCGAGGCAAAGACGGAAAGAGAAGCGAGTGAGAAAATGAATGAACAGCGGGTGAATAAATGACTCATCCTGAAGTGACACAGAATTCAGTCTACCACCAGATGGCTCTCCTAAACTACATTTTTTTCTCTCAACTTTGCATTTTGGAGCAAGTTTTGCGACAGTATGGTACATTTACGGCCCCTCACATTAATTGCAGTGATAGAGAAGTAAACAAGCAAACTGTGCCTGCAGCCTCTCAGAAAGTGGGACCGCCAGTAAGCGAGGTAAGATTCAGAAAGTTACTAAGACAATTACATGCGAAGATAGGCCTTTTTTCCAGGTGTAGAAAGCGTGCCAGTGTACAAATACGCTAGTTCCTGTCTGTGCGATTGAAACCATATGACAAACTTTTGCTTGACGATAGTTGACAGCAAACTTCATATTGGAGTAACGTTAAAGAGGCCTTGATACATAATGCATGGACGCAACGTCATCTTTTATTAACTTTTAGCTTCGCATTCAAATCAGTTATCCTGAATGTAAACTCATTGCAAAAGCAAACCACATGTATGAATACATGCAGCACTAAAACATAACCCCCCGTTACCTACAAACAGCATAAGCGAGTGCATTTAACGTTACATACAAAATAGGCTACAGGAAATAGCTACTGCATTTTAGTAAGTCAGTCTTCTAAAGTTATAAGCTGTGCAGTATCTAACTTTACTTTTCCTGAATCGCTCTTGCAAAACCTGTTGGGACACATTTGTTCTTCATGCTTGTCGTTCAAGTTTTGACAGTGAGGTGCGGCGGCCAATTTAATTGTCCGCCCATATTTTCATAGCTAACAGTTAACGTTAGTTTGTTAAAGCGAATGAAACACACACACGCGCGCGCGCGCGCGCAAACAACTTATTCTCGTCAGCAGGCCTTATAGTTGTATCATCGTTTTAACGTAAATAATAATTGTATTTTCCATGTACTGCCTTACCTATTGGTTTCAGGCTTAACTAATTTAACGTTACCCTGACGTTACTTCACTGAAGTTAGCTTAGTGCTATTAGCTGCTTCTTCAGTTTTGTCCATCGGTCTGGGGAGGCAGGCTAACATTTTTCTATAAAACATCACTGCTCTGATAGTTTCCCATTCATTCCTATTCATTTGGAGAACATGAGAGAACTTCTGTGATTAAATATCTTTCGGTCAGGCAGTCATTTTTAAAGTACCTTCTGTGTCACCTTTGCTCATTTCCCCACACATGCGCAGACCTACTTACAAAAAAATCACGTGTAGCATCAGTGCACTTGAAGACCCTAAACGTCGCTTATGCATATGAGAAAAATCTGAACCGCAGAGAACGGCTGACTGATGAGTGCACCTGTATATAAACTGACTGCACAATCATTTAACAGGATATAGAGTACTCCATGTCTATTTTGTGTTGCTCTTGTCTCCTTAGTGATAATGCTCCTCCGAAATCGAGCTGCCCTTGCACTTGGTCTTCGCCTGTGCTCTACCCATGTCACAAAAGGGCCTGTGGTGGAGGCCAGTTCAGGTAAAATTAAAGCTTAGGTTTAGTTTGATTTTAGTGAGAGGCCAATCATGTCGAAGGTTTTCACTGCTGTACATAAAATTTCTATTTTTTAATTTAAATTTATTAATTTTAAAATTGTATTTTC
>OMLF01027085.1:8047-23160 GCA_900302615.1 Holocentrus rufus
GAGCTTCTCTGGCCAGGCTCCAGAGACAGACAAAAAGCAGGTGTGTGTGTGTGTGTGTGTGTGTGAGTGTATGTGTGTGTGTGTGTGTGTGTATGTGTGGCACCACTGAGATTAATCTGTCCCCGTGGCTTTAGCCTGAATGGTTGAGAGCAGTGGTGCTGTTAGACAACGCTCTAATTATCTTCGCTTTAAACACACACACACACACACACACACACACACACACACACACACACACACACACACACTAATCTCACACAGTGCGGAGAAATGGCTGCTCTTGTCTGCAGACTCCCGGCTAAGCGCCACAGATTGAATTGAAGCCTCCCGCTGAACCAAATCACATCATCTTTTCTACAATATTTACAACCACTGTGTGTCAGTGACTCTTGTTCAGAGTTTTAAAGCTCATTTCCAGCAGACGTTTTACTTCTGCTTGAAGTCATCATGAAACTGCATCTTGAGAACCTCTTGCTTCCTTAATTTGATGTAGTTCCTGTTGAAACAGGAAGTTGGGGCGGGGCTTAACATGGAGAAGCATCATTCAGAACTAACTAGTTAGGGAGAGGAAGGCAGTTTTATCAAAGAGGATTCAGGAGGGGGAATGAGGTATAATTCAGGTCCAAATGAATGAGATCAGACAGATTTCAAAAATGCTGCTCAAACACATTCAACCCAATTACATTTCAGCTCCTTATTTTTTCAGAAATGCTAATGGAAGTCGCCCCGGAGTGAACAGTCTCACTTCCTTCCTGTCTCTGGTTTTATCTGATAAAAAGGGCATGATTGTTAAAAAATGGGATGTTTTTATTGGTTGAAATTTTTGTTCCTGCATGCTGGTTCAGCATGACATCACCACTGCAGATGCACTGTCTCCCATGATGCAGTAACTCCTGGGATTTTAATATAAAAGTACAAAAGAAATCAAAACTCAGTCAATTCTTTTGTAGGTGGATATTCTGGCATAGAGCTGGCTTTTTTCATTTCAACGTGACTTTAACTTAAAAATTTCAACAAAGAAACAGCACTACCTGCTCAAGCAGAATAGCTTGATGCTCTTCCCTCCCCTGCTGACGGCAACACAGGAATCGAACTCGGATCTGAAAAACCTCCTGCGGTGAGTTTATGGTTCTCTCTGTGTCTGTCCTGGCCGTCAGAAAAAGGCCTCCAGCCGGGCCTTTGATCAGTCGAAACCATCGACGGGGCGTCAGTTTAAGCCTTTTCTCTGTTTTGGACGGAGCGATGGAGGGAAGGGGTTGAAGTTTCTCCCCTGTGCCTGCTGTGAGGGAGACGGGGAGCGTGACTCATGAATAGAGATGAGGAAAAGTTTTTGGAGATGAGAGTAGAGAAGGAAAACAGACAGAATGAAGTGAGAGAGGTTTGATCTGTGGGAGGATGAATATTCTACTGGAGTCAGACCCATATATTAGTTTTCCAATATCTCGGGCCTTTAAAAAATCAGATCTGGGGCAGCTCTCATCGGTCTTTGATATGACAGATATGGTGCATTTTGATTGATCACAGAGCCATGGATCAATACTACACTTGTCTATGGGAAGGCGCTAACGTGAATCGATTTTAATGCAACGTTTTGATTGGATTCCACACAAGTATACTTTTTTAGTATTATTGATACTAGACCAAAAAAAAAAAAAAAGAAGAATTTATTGAATGATCACCCTTTGAGATTAACCGTTCCATTTTCAGGAGGGTCTTTAAACACAAATTCACAATGAAATAAATCAGACAAAAACATGGAAGCATGTAACGTACTGCACTGTACAATAATATTGGATTGACTGATATTTATTAACCTTGATTTGAAGATTCCCAGTCATTGTGGAAGAAGGGAGGGAGCAAACAAGACCCGCCCACTGTCCTCTGATTGGTCCATCTAAGTTTAAACCAGAAACCCAACTTGTTAATCATCCCAATGATTTGTGCTCTTGTCTCTTTAATAGAGTGATTGCATATGACATCAGAGCTGCAGGGTTTGTTTTTGTTTTTTTTTTTGGTTGCCCGGGGAAACATGTTCTGCGGGGCAGAGAGAAGGGGAAATGAAACCCAAAAATACTCTCCATTCAGTTAAACTGGAAGTCTAATGACGTTGGTGAGCTTCGTGTTGACTAGGTATTGATGAATCATACTCGTGAACTCCTGCTGCTGCTGCGTTAGCATCATTTGCATATTTGAGCAAGTAAAATATTACATATGGTACCTTTAATGCAAACTGTGCCGATTGTGAAAAAGCAACAGGATTGAAACAGCAAATTTTGGATTAGCTAAATATTTTCAGCATCTGCAAAAATGTGCATACACACATGTACACACAGACATGCCTATGTACTCATGTGTGCATAAATGTATACAGTACATGCATATAGTACATACAAGCAGTATCCTGTGTTTCAGTGGAGAGTTTTAGTGTCCCATGTTGTTCTAAATGATATTTCAGATGCTTTCCCACCCTGCCAAGAGTAAAAGTCTGGCGGGAAACACTGAATACTTTTGTCTGATCAGCACAAAATATCGGCTATTGGCAGCCATGCGGCGATGCTGCGGGCCAACTTTCTCGTTAACTTATTTGTGGCGTTTGTAACGATGTTGTGTGTTTTTAAAAGGGTTTAGTGTGAGTCACTCTGGCAGACCCTGTGTCTCCAGACAGCCCTCCCACACATGCATGAACACACACACGCAAACACAAACACACACAAACACAAACACTAAGACACACACACTTTCCCCATTGTCAGCCTCCCTCTTCCTTCCCCCGGCCCCCCTACTGTTTTGAACAGGACACTGACGCCCCAGAGTTGACCCAGCTTGTGTGTGTGTGTGAGTGAGTGCGTGTGTGTGTGAGCGCTTGATTGTATACATATCATTGCATTTGGGTGAAAGCCCTTTAATCTCAAAAATGTCATCATTTCAGCAACTAAGTAAAACACACTTGGTTTTAATTTCACTTCCATGTGTTTTTTTAGTTTATCCAACAGGAATTCAAAGGGCTTCATGAGCACAAAGATGTTGTATAATTTTCTCAAGCCACAGAGGAGTGTGTAATCTTTCAATTTAAGTTAAAAGTTTAAAATCATCACAGTTGGACTTAAAAGTGTCCACAGGACAAAAGCAGCATGTCTCTCTGTGGGTTTGTGTGTCTCCATTCAGATTTGCATGTGAACATAATACATACATACTATAATACAGTATAGAGCTGCAGGGTGACCTAACAGTTTGACACACCATCCTGTAAACAGAAGTTTCACTGGTTCAGTCCCTGCAGCTGATGTATATCCTGCTGAAGTGCCCTTGAGCAAGACACTAATCAACATTAAGCCCTTAACTGGATCAGGTGTGCAGGAGCCTAGCTGGAACAAAAACCCGCAGGACAGGGATCACTGGAAGACAGGTTTATGAACCACTGCTCTACATATATTCTGCTCTGGCAATCTTCCTGCTGGAGACCTGGTAAAATTCACAGGAATGTTCCAGCAAGGCGGCAGTGTGAACACAAACTGTAAGATGACCGTGTGATGGAAGATGCTTTTGCGCATACATGAGAATCACAGCAGACTCAGCTGACATGCAATTATAGCACAACTTTTAAAGACAGGTAGTGATCTGCTGTTTATGCACACTCATCCTAAGACCTTTGGAGCTTAGAAGTGGAAAATGTCTGACAGTTGGTCAGATTTTGAAATCATACAAGCGGCATGTTTTTTGCACATGATGTCACCTGCTGCATTCTTTGTACATCTGCACATACATTGCACGTTACCTTTGCACCATGCCATGACAATGTCGCCTGGCCTTGTTATGGCAGGTGTGAATGAATGCTGACGGAAATCTTCCAGAAATTTACTGCACTAGTGAACAGTGACAATAACAACTCTTTCAGGAAATGTTAACTTGCTGCCAGAATCTAAAGACTGAAGAATCTGAGACTAAAGACTTTCAGATAAAAGTCATGATGGAAATCTAAATTTGTGAGTGTGTGTGTGTCCCTGTGTGTTTGTTTGTTTGTGTGTGTTTGTGTGGTGGACAGCGACCCGACCCAGACCTTTAGCATGGAGCGAGTGTTAGCAAACAGCCTCTAACAGGGCAGCTGCAGGGGGTGTTTGAAGTAAACTGTGTGCTGCTGTGACTGACAGCAGGCAGTGAAGCAGCCTCTTTACAAGTGTATGTCTGAGTGGCACAGCAGCACACTACTCACTTGTTTTTTTTTTTTTTTACCTCAGTCGGGACAAAGTAAATTGAAATTTTCTGCACAGACCGGTGGCTGTAACATGAAGTGTTTCTTTTAGAAGCGACTTCCCTCTGATTCAGCCACATATTTGAAATCCCCGTTGCAGAGTTGCATGATAAATTCAGTCATTAGCAGCGATGTAGTGGAGGGCAAACACACCTTCACTCAGTTCACCCAGCTAATTATCTGTGAAATAGAGTTTATCCACCTTTTTAAATTCATATTACAGGGGCAATAAGTAAGACTTTTACTGTCCCAGAGCGCATTTACAGCAGCTTCACAGCACAGTGAGCGGGCGGCTCGTGTCACAGCACAAAAAAAGACTCGTTTTCAAGCCCAAAGAGCAAATGACAAAGCAGTTTTATCATTCCAGTATTTAGCATGACGATATATCACCTCTTTACCAGATGCTTCTGCTCTCATTAGCCAGCTAATTCATCTCTATTGTGAGAATGTGACTTTATCATGTGTGTCAGTCACAGGCCACCATAACTCAAGGGCATGAGGGGGGGATACCAGACACTTGTGAAGACGTTTTAAAATTATTGTTGGATTTGCTGTTGGCTAACAATAGAGGCTGATAAAGGGCACATTATACTTAATGCCCCTTTAATTGGGATATTTATTATAATGAATATCATATGTAATACCATGTCGGACTCAACTTTGTAACATGATGAAAAGGTTATTTTAGGACAAATCATTATAATAGGACAAAACAATATATTAATACAATTATAAAAAAAAGTAGCTTGTTTACATTGGATTGTTCACCTTAGCTTGATCTCAGACATGATAAGATTGTTTTCCCATCTGTTTATTTACCACCACATCACTGTCTGTTGTTCAGCTGCTGTCCTCCATCATTTCGGTGTTTTTGAATCAGCTGCAGCATCATGTTTTAACTCTGCGTCTGTCTGACAGATTTTGCCTGTATGGAGCCGTTGGGCATGGAGTCAGGGGAGATTTCCTCGGAGCAGATCAGTGCCTCGTCCCAGTACAACTCCAACTGGTCGCCGGAGCGCTCGCGCCTCAACTACCGGGAGAACGGCTGGACCCCGTCCGACGACACCGTCAGGGAGTGGATACAGGTGATTTAATGCTCCCTCCCCCCTTTACTTACAGAATAATCCCTCATCTTGACAGTATTTCAGTCTAGAATTTCCAATATGGTTTAATAATGTAATAGAAAATGGAATAATGATAAACTATATTTATATGGTATTAATTTAAAGGTAAAGTTTGCAAAGGGCTTTACAGGATGGCATGAAACACGACATGGTAAAATGCATAATGAGGATATAAAAATTTGAGTTAGAGGATAAAAATACTCAGTTAGCTCCACATGCCTGATGTTTTTGGCAGTAAATGAACAATTCTGTTTTTCAGAGTTAAAAATCAAAAGCAGGTGAATGTCTTTGGATGTCATTCAATGTCAATGAAATCAGTATTACAAGATAATTTTATTGGGATAAATACAATTTAGCTTGTTAAAATAAATTCTATAAACAAGTCAGTCATTTTAAACTGAAGGAATGATCTATTCTAAGAATTTGCTTTTTTTTTTTAGAGAATCCTGCAAAGACAGGAAAAAAATTAGATTATCTCATGTTTCATTTGTGAGTCTGATCTCAGAATGAAAACAGGCTCATTCTCCCACAGAAAAAAAGAAAAGAAAAAAAAACGGCAGTGTTTCTCAGTTTGAACTTGACTGCACCTCTGAGGTTACTCTCACATCTGGTCTGAATATGTGTTCACTCATTTGTGGCACTTCTCTGCACGTTATGGGGACACAGGATGAAAAAAAAAACAAGCCAACATGCATTATTTATTAAAACCTTCACCATAGTCGGAATTTCTTATCTTCATTATGAAGTCTTACAAAGCGCAGCCTGCAATAACCGAACACAAAAAAGGCTGACCCGGTGTTTAATTCCTTCAAACAGGTAACATTGTCATATTGTCATGTTGGTTTTTCATCCGCTGTGTTTTGTGCAAGACAGACGCCACAATAAACTAACTACAATGACTGTCTTATGTTCAATAAACTACATGTACTGCTACTGTTTTAGGACACGTTCACTCAGAACATGTTTAGAACGGTTTATATAAATTCTGGAGTGTTTATTCCTTTACCTCGGTTTGTTTATTCTGACAGAGGAGAACAATGCTGTTTAGCCTCTGCATTGCACGAACAGCACTAATACACCGAGCAAGCACATTTTACATTGTTTTTTTTTTTAAACTCAGGACAGGACTGCCAGCTAAAAATGTAGGTGGAAGTGTTTACATCAGCAGAAGCCGTTTATGTATACTTCACCTCCAGGTTAACTGGTGTCACAGTCTTCCAACGTGACTGAAACGCAGCATTCTGTCCATTATGAATACCCTATGATGGTAATTTACTGGTAATTACTGGTAATCACATTACCTAGGCTAAAGGTTAGGATTGCCTCCCTAAAATGTGGTGCATGTCCTGTATCATCGAAGGTCTCAAATTAGCAGGTGAGACCTCGGAGCTGAAGCCGATAATGATCCGGGACTGTTGCAGGGTTCACAAATGCAGGTTGGCCTGTTCACACTGAGCTCAAGTCCTGGATGACTGTGGCAATTTAAGTGTAAAAGAGGTGTCACACACCTGAAAAAGCAAGTCACTGTCTAAATGAGCTGTGGTGCAGCTCATTTGGACTGAGAACATGATCCAAAATAAAGAAAATCACTCCGTATTGACGTCTGATATTGGAAATTTCTCATGATTGTGAAGCCCAGCAGAACAAACTGAACTGGGGACAGAACTGGCCTGATGCCGTTTCTTTATGTGTCTGGTATGAACACCAGAGAAGGTAAATTATGGCGACAAGAGAGCAGACAAGTTCATCATGCTGACCTAAAGTGACAGGGACTGGAATCAGATTTGTTCTGACCAGCTGCAGAGATCTCTAACTTGGCAGGACGGATCACAAATACCCTGTTCAATACACTTGTGAGTGTGTTGGACGGCTTGCTTCTACTCGTGAGCTCATGTGACTTTTGTTTACAAGCCCTGGTTCGCTCATAATTGGGCAGTGTGAATCTAAACACGCCAAAAATAAAAATGCAAGACGAAATGAAGCTTTTTCCAAAATGATTCAGACCAAAGAAAACAAACTTGGGGGTGTGATCGCACCCTCAGATAAGCCCAGTGAGGTTTGGAGTCTGGGCCCAGGCCTGTCCCATTGTGCAGGACAGGAACTCATAGAGGAAGATTCACAATGCCCCTGGCGGTGAGAACAGACCCCTACTTCCTTCCTGTGGTGGTCGAAACAGGAAGTAGACAGGAAGAGAGTCTTGGCATTAGATTAGTGCTGGTGTCTCTCTCGGAGGCGATCTATTGTCTGTCTGGGGACTTCTTCAGCTACCGAGCCGCAGCCGAGCCACCTGGGAAATAACGAAATCAGGCACAGTGCTTTAATAGAGGTTAATGGGTTAATTTACCTGAAATTCATTGGATATACCGAAAATACGGAGGAGTCAGTCTGCAAAAGTGGGTTTAAGTGAGTGACTGTGCCTTGAATAAATTAACTTAATTTCTTTCGATTTTGTCCTATCAATTACTTTGTAAGAATCCTGTAAGAAGAGTGTTTCTTTAAATGGTTGATATTTCATTTTGAAGTAAAACTCTAAATGCTGGAGTGAAAGATGAAAGAAGCGGACACATTTGATGCAAAATGTTTCCAACCCAGCTGGGATGGTCGTCTTAAATGTGTGATTTATTATGCATAGATACATCAGAACTATCTCCACTTTTATATGTATGTACTGTGCATGCGTTTGATATCAAAAGTCTACACATCCTTTTAAGGCTTTTATTGCCTTGAGGCCGAATTGAAAATCCATTAAATGAGACCACTTCTACTTTCATTTGGATATAGTAACCAGAAAAATCGTGGTACATACAAAAGGCTGCTCATTTCTCACAATTTATTAAAAATGGAAAAGTAAAACTTCTGTGAGAGTTCGTTGAGCATGTGTGTGTCTTCTGCAGCGAAAAAAATCTCCATTTTAACAAGTCATTTATTCTCATATTCAGGGTTCAAATCTCGTTTTTGTTCAAACAAGGTCAAAAATCTGCCAGTGGGATGAGATAATCCCACTTGTTTCCAGAATTTTCTTGAATCAAGTGTCATTTTCTTGATCCTAGTGGGCTGATCTGCCTTATTCTGCCTTGTTTTATTTATAAAACATATTACATATGACATACATGTCATATTTATAATGAAACAAGTGAAACTGCATTGGAAGTAAGTGGGATTATCTAATCCCACTGTCAGATTTTTTTTACCTTGCTTGAAAAAAAAAACAAGATTTTAACACTGAATATTAGACTAAATGACTCATTAAGATGTAGATTTTTGGACTTGCACTGGACATTTGATAGTTTTCATAAATCCACATCGACACTAAAACCAGTAGCACCCGCTCATTTGCTTTGCCCACCCAGATTCAGTTTGCCCATCACGGGATTTGCACCAACAACCTCCCAGCCGCTCTAACCCTCATATTCACACCCAGTTGGGTGTGTAGACAAATTTCTGCGTGTGTCGTCTCCTCTTGTCTGAGCAAAGCGTTGTTGGCAATCGCCCCTAAAAGCAACAGCAGACTGTCCCCCTGCCAGTTTGATTTATCGCCTCGGACCCGGTGCTACCGCTCACCCTCAACTTGGTGAGGCGTTTGAGTTATGACTGGTGGTTTTTGTGAAGAGAATTTTCCATTTTATTTGATTAAGTGTGGTGCGCAGCCCATTCTGCACAGCGTGGTTTGCCTACGGCTTTCCATTCATCTTACTTCAGAAGAAAATTATGATTTAGTTAATTCATGCATGCCTGCCTCCCCTACTACAAACACTTCTATTATTCATTTGAAGGCATTTATATTTTATTGATACTATTTTCAGGTTACTATTCATAATGTCGTTGGGGTGATTTTACCCAATGGCAATTTGGATGGTGGGAGACAGTGAGCTTATTATCTAGCTATTATGATGAATCTGTAATCATATTTTGCTCTGTGGTGACTCATTTCATCATCGTGCGTCATCTGTAATGAATTGAAATGCCTTACATACGTTTAAACCCAATTTCAGTCTAGAGGGGATGCAAAGATTTCTGAAACAGTAGAAGAACTGTTACTTTGTTTAAATATTTTATCTGGGTAAAAGTAAAGTTACCACTGTAAAAACTGATGCTCAAAGTAAAAAGTTGCTGTTTTTTTTTTTTTGTTTGCAAGTTGAAACCAGGTTCTTTTGATTAAAATAGTTGATAAATGAAGCAAATTAAGTGCAGACAACAAAGTAAAGAATGAATCAACAAGACACATGGAGCATGAATATGTTTGGCCAACTTCTGGTGTGAGAGTCTGCAAACTTTTTATTCCATAAGACTTAAAATGTAGCAAAATTCAATTTTTGACTTTGCTTAAGTAAATTTCCTACCTGAAAAATTACTCAAAAGTACATATAAAAACTAATCAATAACAGTAACAAGATTAAATGTAATGTGTTCTTCCACCATTGCATTCAAGCCCTATTTGTTTGAATGTAGCTCAGACATGATGAAGCCAATCTGACCACTTTGTGCAGCAGGCTGACGTGCGATTGAAAGCTGTGATGTAAGCTCAGGAAGGGCTTCCTTCCCCTTCCAAGTTAAAGTATTTATAGACGCCCCGCCGCCTGAAGAGCAACGCTTGTCTTCAGGATCTCTTTGACGCCACCAGGAAGAGCTTAGCGGCATCTGGAGAACACATTTCCAGGGCCGCGTGTGAGCAAAGCTTCGTTGTCGAAGCTGAAAAACAAAAAGATCCTCCAGAGACGGTCGACATCTTGAGGAACGCCACAGTGAACCCGGGAGATGTCAATAACCGGGGTACACCTCACCCCAAATCAGACTCCCAGACTTCAGCTGATGAAACTGTGTCTGAATTTTATTTAATCACAGTGGAGGTTGTGGGGGAAGCACTCAAGTTTGTCTTTTGCCGCATATTAATTATGAGTCTAATTTCCTCATCACTGGAAGAGGCTGAACGGCAATGAAATGTGTATTTTGTCATTCATCATCGAAAACAATGCCCTAAAACCAAGTCGATCCAATTAGTACATAGCTCTTGTTGCGTGAAAGTCTCAAGACTGCTACAAGAAAGCATCTCACGAAGAAAACAGTCCCCGCTTCTCCCGACTGATGATGTGTTTTTGAAATTTTGGAGCGGGTTTTAACAGTTTTCAGGGGCCCTCTGGTCATGAAAGTCACTCGACAGAGAAATGACCATGTAAAGTTTCAATCCGAGAGAAAACCATGTCAGTCATGTGGTTTTTTCTGCATGTTCTTGGGTCAGAACTGACCACACAGAGGCCGGCTCACTTTATAGAGCATTCTTGAATGTCTGCCCTAGCATGCTCTCATGTTCATCTGCAAAAAAAAAACCCCGAAGTCTACAAGCAGGCAAAGCCCTTTTCCTCTCTGCATGATGCCCAGTGCCGCCTCACAGCACTTTATTAAGAAAACAGTTCGACCTCAGATGAGAACTGGGTCATTGAGACTCTTAACTGATTACAGGTCTTTTCCTGTCACCGTAAAGACCCACCACCGATATCCTGTTTTGGCAGGAAGTAGCAATGTTTTTTTTTCAATCCTATTTAGTCATGCTCTGACTGAATATGTGCCCCCTTCCTGTATTGTTTCCTTCGTTTAAAAAGCCCCGAGTGTGACCATTTGTCGCAGCGCAGATGAAGGCATCGCCAAGTGTTGAGTAATTAGAAGATGGAAGAACAATTAGGCCCGGCCGTTTGATAGAGGAAGTCTGCGGAGCGGGGCTTTGGCCGGCCGCTGCAGATGACACGTCACGGCTGAGACTGCGGCTGCAGGATTATGAGTCCTGAGGCTTTTCCTGTTTAAGCCCAGGCAGTGTCAGTAACCCCATTTCACTCAAACTCCGGAGAGCAGTCTGTTTTCTCAATTTGAAACAGGTCAAGTCAAGCCAGATTTTGCTCACACGCAGTGGAAAGTCTTTTACAATGAAACTGGAGGAAAAAATATAAAGGAGCACGTATATAAATGTATATGAGTATGTACGTACACGCACAGGCACGTACATACATATATACAGTACATACACAGTTCAGGCATGTTTTATACCCATGCATGTTTTATGTCCATGCATGCACAAATACATGCATAAATAAATGACAAGTGCATGCATCCTAACAAGAAATGATGCCAGAGCACATTCAGTCAAAACTTAAAACTGCTGCTTCACCTGCATGTCCAGAAACACAGCTTTGTTGCAGCATTGCATCGTCGGTGCAAAATGGCGGCTCTAGAAAGAAGCCCTCGCTCTTTGATTGTGAGGGACTGACACCGAAACCTGACAGGTTTACCGCTGATGCTTCAGATCGTTTTCTGCTGTAGCTGCTGGAAATATCTGGATGCTTCATCATGTTGCATACATTTGGTTATGCATAGGAATCAGTAAAACACCAGACAACAAAATGGGCTGAGAAATGTAACATACAATGGTGATAGCAGCTTGTGCCACAATTTTTACAGGCTTTTTTCCTTCATGTCACCTGCTGCTCTCTAAAAGTACCGAAATTTGTTTTAATTTTGCAGTTTGTCACAGCCACTTTGCATGTTAAAGAAACATGTCAAGCCAAAAAATATAAAGGAGTACGGTCTTTATTGAGTAGTAAATTGAGTACAGCGTGTTGTCTCTGCAGTTTCTTTGAAAGCAGCAATCATTTTGTGAGAGATGGTGTCACTTTTTCAAATCTCATTTTGAAACCAGACCTTTCATGCTGTAATGAACAGTGAAAGTAGCTTTAATGAGGTGTACATCTCATTTTAAGGCTGTTTGGTGGTCTGTGTCATGTATCTTGGGGTGAGTGGGGGGTTTAGCCTCGGGGGAACATAGTTCAGGATGCAGCTGGGGATGTCAGCGAACGATCCCACGAAACTGCGTTTCCCAGGGGTCACCCTGTCAGTCACAGAGCCCACACAAACCCCTGGGAAGCTATTTTCTTCCCCTTTTCCTTAAAAAGCGACAGTGGGAGCGGCTAAATAACGGCCTCTGGTGCCTTCCCATGAGTGTGTCACAGCAGTGCACTTTCTATGGTAATATAATTATACACCATGTATTACAGGCGTCCCACGCACTGGAGCGTTGAGCGTATTTTGGTAACGCAACACATGAACCAATTTCCCGTCTGACAAACAAGCGATTTTGTTTTGTCTCACTGGCATGAAATGGAAGTCAAAAGCAGTGCCACCCTGTTTAGCGTGCAACTGTCAGACAGATTGAGAACACTCTTAGCAATGAATTACAAAGTGTAAGAAAGTTTCTCATAGATAACAAGCTTTGCAGAGCGTTGGGGTAAAAACCGAGTCAATCCTGTTTGGAACCAGGAAGAAGCTGTCAAGAACAAATAAGTTGAAAGTCTCTTCTGTGAATCTCTTGCTGCTAAAATATCATCTGACTCGAGTTCCTGTTTCGCAGAAGAAACTTCTCATGTCATCATCGATACGCTGTCATTTTGATTATACATGTTCTGCTTGGCACAGTGGTTTGACAGCGAGGAGCAAACTGCAGGCGATGCAAAATAATCATATTCTGTATTTATTAATGCGTCTCCCTCAAACTCCTGTTGGATAGTGATGGATTCAGAAGTGCAGGACTGGGGCCAGTACAGCTCAGACTAGAATAAAAGAGGCTGCATCATAATACTGTGGACCTGCTCCTCAATGCTTTCAGATAGCCACGGTCCATATTTGTTCATGTAAAGTGCCTCGAGTGAATAATGTAGCCAGAAGTTCCCTTTTCTTTTCTTTTTTTTTAAACACTGGTTTCATGTTGTGGAGAATAGCCTTGTCTTTATGTGAGGGTAGTCAGATTGAGACTTGTTTTTTGATGTGGGTGTTATTTTTTATTTCTTCAAATTGTGGTGATGTGTTTTTAGATTTTAGTTTTTATATTGTTTTGTTTTTTATATTGAATTTCTTGCACTTTCTTTATGTTTCTTTACCTCGTAACATCTTGGGACCATGTTGGAAATAAGTGTTTTCACTCTAACGTGTCCTTTGGATTTTTGTGTCTGATAATCCACAAGTAAAATCAGTCAGTCAAGCAATCAGTCAAACAATCAAATGTGAAAGAGGCCCTGTGCCATTTTGTGTGAAGACTCTTTAGGAATAAGTTAAAGTAGTAATGTAAAGGATGTGATGTAAGCATGTAGGGATAAGTACATCCAGCTTCATGTGTTTCTGACGTCCTCTTAATTTTAGATAAGTTTTCGTTTTCTTGGACAATATACCCATGTGAAACATTAATTTAAAAACGCCTTTAAGGATTTCTGCTATCGTTGCTGCTCTCTTTGATGATTATTATCTAGTTAATAATCTTTTTCTTTGATTTCATTTTTTCCCACAGCCTGCTCTCTAGATATTGCAGCACTGAGATAAAATGACTCTGCCATTTGAACGAGTTATTTTATCTATTATTTCGCCTTTAGATCACAAATTTATAGAAGCAACTGAAAAAAATATATATCGAGCCATGAGGTGAGATAATGTCAGTGTAATTTCACTCGCTTCAGCTGATTAAAACTTATTTTAAGAATTTTCTTTGAACATGGGAAACATGTTAAAGGAAATAAAATAAAGATTAGCACCCCTCGTTTTTCAAGAACATTCATGGCCTGATTTCACCGCCTTTGGCTGTTTATTTCACTTGTTAAAAGACACTTGTAAAACTGAAAACTAGGTTGAACCACTTCTTTAGATGGACATTATTACAGACTGGAATCCTTTTTAGGATGGCGAGTCACTTGTCCTCTGTTAGTGAGATTGTTTACCACACAGGGTTTGTAATTCAATCAGACACAACAAAACAAGCCGAGGCCGTCTAGCCTCATAATCAAGGTGGGAAATCACCACTGGCCACCAGCCAAACGCTGGGTATTTTAAGCAGCGGCTGCTAAGTTGGTTTACTCAGACGGATGCTTCAGCAGGCAGCTAACCTCGGCCTGTGAGGGTTTGTTTTATGTTCCAGAATTTATCTCTAAAAATGGTGAAAATGTTGTGGAATCGATTAGCCGGCTGGTGGATCAATACATTTGTTTCCTCTCCTGCTTATAATTGTGCAGTTTACCTCTGAAATGAGACTGTTTTGAAGAACAAGACATTGAATTGAATCATTTACAATTTCAGATGCTGAGTGATTCATGTTGCAGTGAAGCTCTCGGTTTACTTTTGCTGCAGTTTATGTGCATCTTCTTTATATTTCCTGGATGCTCTGAGCCGTCAGGTGGATCGTGCCCTGTGGCAAGCGGCCATATTGGAGGTCTTCAGCTTATGTCAACATTCTCTGAGAATAGTTGATTGTGGGTTAGATCTGCTTATTTCTGTGCTCAGACTGAATCACTTGGCCAAATTAGACTGATTTTGTATAGATCATTTGTTTGTAATTCATGTGATTTGCATGCTAGCTAACGTTAAGATAACGTAAGATGTGTGTCAGCTTGCTTTAATAAAGAAGTCATTATCAGCTGCAGGCACAGACCAAAACCAACATTTTTAAACTTAGAGATAGATTTAGTTCTGATTTTGATCAGGTTCAGGTTAGATTAAGGATCTGGACCTGATGTAATTAGTTTTCCTGCTTCAGGGTGATTTTCAGCTCTGTCTAAAGTTTCTGGTCTCAAACTGTGCTGGTTCTCCATGCCTGGAGCAAATGAGTCAGTTACCTAAAGACAAGACAGTTGACTGGGTCGTATAAACCTAAATGTGGAAACAAATCTACCTCATCAGACCACATGATGTCACTGAATTGACACACACACTCGTTC
>OMLF01027086.1:0-10414 GCA_900302615.1 Holocentrus rufus
AGCCCTCAGCGCTCTCACCCTCGCCACCTCCTCCTCCTCCTCTTCCTCCTCCTCGCCCTCGTCCCTCCACTCTTCTTTGTCTTCTTCGACTACCAGCAGCACTACCCCAAACTCTGCCACGTCCACCACGGGCAAACGCCACTCAGGTTTGTGTCAACATAATGTGACAAGCCCACCATCAGATAGACTTCTGAATGCTGAGTTTTCATTGTGGTTGTGGTCGTGTGTGAGTGTGTGTGTGCAATTTTCTTTTTTCTGTTTTATTTATTCAGTTCGATGACTATTGTTTTTCAGTTTTGGGCAAGTAGGACACATTTTGCCTACATTTTTATTGACATTTTTATTAAACATGCTCAGTAATTTGTTTTTGTTTAAACAGGAAATTGTCTTACTGTCTATTGCAACATAATTTCTCCTCCAGTTAATCACAAATAAGTTACTTCCTCAACTTCAAGTCCATCATTAGACTAGAATACAAACTTTGATTCTATTCAGTTTTTGTTGACACAGTCACATTGGCGCCGGCTCTTTGACCATCACCGTATGCTGCACTGTAGGCAAAATAAATTATGGTTATTGTAGTTTACCAACAGGCCTTCAAGCCTTTGTTTTTATTGGCAGCTATACTGAGGAGATACAGCAGGTGTGAATGCCTCCAGGATAGTGCATCACAGCACCGGCAATAAAGCTCAAATAAAAAAATTTTGAGGGCGGCTTTTAAATTTCCTGGCTGGACTATCCAGATATGATCATTATAGGACAAACCCTGGATCTGAATTTGTTTTACCAAAGGAGAGCTAAGATTCAAGTCTCAGATGTCGTCATCAGACACGTCCCGCTTTTCCTTCCTCAGACCTTCTAAATGAACTCCACTAGCTTTGTATTTGTTTCCAAAAGCTGCTCTGTGTTCTTTTGGAGATTATAAGCCCCTATCCTGTTGCAGAGCTCACCACACTGGCAACATATGCACCAAAGCCTCTGAAACTCTAGAAAAACAGTGTTTAGATGTTTTAGGAGAATATGGCTCAGACGTTTTAGCCTCTGAATGCTGTTTTCTCCACACGCAGGACCACACGTACACACATACATACACACTCATGCTCAGACCTCTATAGCCCGCGGTAGCCTTTTAATGAACTCACAAGTGGCCCCTAAGATCACTTAAACTGAACCTGCCCAGAGGGGCTCATTGACCATGTGTGTTTTCTTCTGTGTGTTTGCACATGTAATGTATGGATCAAGCCTGGCTGTAAGTTATTATCTCTAAGGCTCTCTGTTTTTCTTGCTTCCATAGATGTGGTTAGTGTGACCACCGTAGCTATCATGATTTAGGGCTCTTTGTTTTGCTTTCTTCTGGCACAAACCAGCTTTTTCCAAGACGTCATGTAATTTTTCCTGGGATTTTAGCAGGTATTATGCTTTTTGGAACACAACCCTTATTGTTTTATTACACAGATTTCAGGATTTCCCGTTTTCCCCATCATTATTTCTGTTTTGTTGTGTTGTCACGAACACATCTTTACATTCTTCCACAGTTGGCTTTTATCATGTTTTTTTTTCTGCATGAACAGCATTCTTTACTGTCTGCTTAATAATGTACACAGACACAAAGACGACAGCACCTCACATCTTCCAACGTAACACACTACAACTTTGAAGCAGGCATTGATGTGAGGATAATTCTGCAGAATACCACACAATGTTTCCTGCTCAGTGCCTTGAGGAGGAGGAGCCAGCCCGAGCATCTGTTGGCATCTCTCGTGTCTCTCTTTTCTCTGTCTTTCTTTTCAATTTCTTTTCATCCCTCCTCCTCCTCTGCTGCTCTGTGCTGCCTTTCATTACCGGCTCACATGTTTGCTTGGAGAGCACCGAGCACTCCGTAAACAAATCTGCAGCAGCTGTGGTGCGAGGTTAACTAGTTAGCTAGCTAAAGCCCTGGCAGCGTTGTGTATCACACAGCCAAATGGTCCTTGTCTTGTGTATACTCTGTGTAGTCGCTGTTGTTCTTGTACTCAGGCCTGTGTCACAAATCACAGCGCGTAACGAAAGCCAAATAGCTTGTCTCTAGAATTTCATTGACGACCTAGTTTTTATATATTGTGCCTCATTTAATAATCCATATATTAACACATGAGAATTGGGAGTTTTTTCTATGCTCTTCTGCAAAATCAATCATTTGGCTTCTGTTAATTATTTAATGAAATACGTTGTGGTCCAGCATTTCAGCATCCTCCAACTTTTAACAGACTGCAGTGAAACTTTCATGCTAGAGACCAATTGTCCTTATCCCAATGTGGCAAAAATGTTCCAGAAACCCATTTTTCTTTAAATCCAATGTGTTATTTTCTGCAGTGATATCTCTGTGTTCAGCTGCCAAGTACTGGGTTTCCCAAACTATGGGTCAGGACCTAAATTTGGCTGCGGGCTTAACTCACTTGACAAGAGTGGCAATATGTCTAAGCCCTTCTAAGAGACTAAATTTAAAATACTATATTTCTCACTGGTTTTCTCAGACTATGTAAGACCCACTGGGCAAGTGTATTAACCTATAATATCCTTATGAGGACCTTATTTTCCTCCTCCAACAGTGGTTGTCCTGCTCGGCCTTCACCTCACCCTGGTTTCCCTAAGGGCCTTTCAGGACAACACTGCCTGCAGCAGAGAGTCCATTGGCTGCGTTCAGTTTCCATCTCCTCCCCTTTTCCTTCTTTTCTCGAGGGCTTCCCATCCACAGTCTGTTCTTTTCTGTCTGCTTAGTTAATAGCCCCAGGCTCCTGGCCCTATTGCTGTAATGGTGCTGACATAAATAATTCAAGGAATGGACACTATAGTTTAAATCAATGCTTTGCAGTTGAAGACATCATACCTCACTGCTTTATTTATTCTGGAACATAACTGTTGTTGTAACAAAAAAGCTTTAGAAAGAAAACAGACATGGATCACCATAATACAAAACCATGCTTATTAATGTTTAACTGTTCAGCCTCTGCTTCTACATGTTTTTGATGTGCTCTGATGAGTTTTGTACTGAGGGAGGAGACTTGTGAGTTAGGGTGTTGCTTTGGGTTTTTAAATTCTTCTACAGTAGAGGGTGAACTCTGTTTTGAGGACAAGTTTCTGACCTCTCTGGTAAGGTCGCTGGGGCCCCTCGGGCTGTGATGACACAAACTCTTCTGGCTTCTTCACTCAACTACAGACATTTTTGCATGTGTGCGCACACACGCAGGCACGCACCCGCGGATACACACGCACTCATACACACACACACACACACACACACACACACACACACACACACACACACACACACAGTGGTTGTGCAGCAGTCAGAACACACTGTCCTGACCTAGTTGTGTCCTCTCAGATCTGTGTCTGCCCTGCAGGCCAGCTGGCTCAGGGTTGAAAGGGGATTGCATGCACATGCACACACAAATGCACACAGGTATGTCAATACATACTAAGTTAACTCCTATTTGTGTCCCTTATTGCTGCATTGTCGGGTGAATACTTTTTGCTCACCGCAGTTTTTCAATTACTCTACTCCCCCTTTTTGGGTTTGAAGAATCACACTGTTATTAGAAGAGGCCATTTTAGATTAGTGTCAGGTGCAAGTTGTGTATAGCATTCCAACAAGCTACAAAAACCTCTCGCTAAATCCAAACCCCAAAGTCTGAAAGGCACCCCCCCCCTCTCGAGTCAAGTGCATTCACACCACTCCCACATCACCCCTGCTCCCTCAACCTCACATAATTGCCCCAAACACCAGACAGACACCCCCTGTGCCCCTCTCCCTCCCTCTGTCCCACCCACCATGCCCTGTCTGTCCAGCTGACTGGGGACCATTCAGTGGCCGGGAGCAGCCAGCCAGCCAGCAGCCGTCCAGGCCGGCTCCCCCAGTAGCAGGTGCTGGAGTGGGGGTCTCTAAAGACTGTGGGAACTGCAGTCCAACAGCTGTTTGCTAGTCGCCCAGACAGAGCATATAGCCAGAAGGCGTGCTGCTGGGTGCTGTTAACACACTGGGCCCTCTCATTTGGGATTTTTTTATTTGTAGGTAAAAAAAAAAAGCATTTGTGTTTTGGACTTTTAAGATGTAATGCACAGTGTGCAGAAAGAACAGTGTTGTTTGTGGTAAAGATTGGTCTGTTTAGTGACGCTGCAGGAGGAGTATTGATGAAGTAAACATTTCAGAAATTCACCAACTGTCTGCCCATGCAACTTGCATGATTTGCATGATAGTGCATTGCGCTTTGTTTTCTGTATAATTCCTTATTAATGTAAGACAATAGTTGTACATTGTACCAAGCATTTAAAACATAGGGCTGTCGCTTTAAAAGGTCAAAGTATTTTCCTTGCTTTGAAACCCCTAGTGTGCTTGCATTATCAGCTCTTTTTAATATATTCTTTCTCTTCTGAGCACTGCTTCATTAAGATGTAAACATAACCAAGACTTAGATCATGCTTATTTGTATGTTTTTAAATCATCAGATCATCACAACAGTAGTGGGTCATTATGATGCCTGGGAAGAAAAGGCTGCCCCGTGTGCTTGGGGTATGACACACATAAACATATACACATGCACACACAGACACGCACACACACTCACACACACAAACACAAATGTGCAAGAAGAGAGAGAACCCCCTAGTGGCTTCATTAGTCCAAGCTCTGCCAGGGAAACCAGAGAAGTCACCGCGGTCTCTCCCCTTCTATTTTCTCTCTGCTCTCAGCAGAGGTAAACAGACATGAAGGATGAGGTTTTAAACCCTCCTGTGACCGTTCCCTCACTCTTTCCTTTCCTCCCCGCTTCCGGAAAAACAAGTACATGCCATCTTTGATCTGAGTGGGGTGCACAGCTCCCTTGAAAGGGAGATGGAGAGGGTCTATTTGCGGACAAAAGACTACTAAATGTCCCCTCCTGCCCCGATTCTGACGTTTTGTCACCCCAGAGTTTGGCCTGAGAACACGTCTCCGCGCTGAATAGGAGAGTAACGGCATCCGGTTGTAGCCGCATAATGTCACCAAGTGTATCCTATTGCTCACAGTCAAAAACAGGGCATCCATTTATCGCCACACCATGTCTCTTAGTCTGTTCATGCTTGCTCTCTCACCATCTCCCTTTCTTTTCCCTTGCCACTGCTAGTGCCAACCCCTCCCCCCATACTCCCTCCCCTTCCTCCACCTCTCCCTCCCACCCTCTCTCTTCTTTCTGTCACCCTGCCTTTCATTTGAAGCAAAGGGGAGGGGGCCATTTAATTCTTGGCTACCTGCCCATGATGGCAGCTAGTCCCATTATTGGGAGCTCATCTCTTGCTTATTTCTGCTTCAACTTCGGCAAGCTGGCATCGCGTAGCTTCGCCGTTGTTGTTTTTGTTTGATGTTGCTTTTTTTAGGATGTGCAGCGCTGGTGTGCTGGGCATTAGGGGATTTTTTTGTTGTTGTTATTTAGCTTTAGTCCAGGTAATGCTGGGTTGTGTTCAGTAAGCATGTCTATACCTGCACGCACAGACACATGCATGCCTATGCACAAATGAGGCAGTCTGTTCATGCTCCCTGTTGGAAGCATGAAGGGCCATAGAGAGCCTCTTTGTTTTTATTTTTGTCCCTATTCATTTGCAAAGCACAATCGGAGACTGCCCTCCTAATTGCAACCAGAATGAAAGCAGCACCGCATTACTGACGCATGAATGCAAACAGAGACTGGAAATAATTGTCCCCTTTTCTTTGCTTTTCATGTTCAGCTTGCTTTGCTCTTCCCCCAACCAAATTGAAAATTCACATAGAGTCAAGTAAGACCTCTGTTGGAATGTCTGGGGAGGGAGTTGAAAGGGGAAACAAGCAAGGCAGGTGAAAAAAAAAAGAAAAGTGTTTTGCATCAGCCCACACATGCACACGCTGATATACATATTTAGGCGCAATTACAAGCATGCATACACACACACACACACACACACATACATTTATGCAGACACTGGTAGCTAAATGCACACATTTAATATTGTACACTGCAGGCAGTTGCAAGTGAACACAAATGAATGCACATTGGGGGTGCTCCAGTTGCTCGCCATGTGGAGCACGTATTGTTACTGTGGTGGCACAGGTTCATTTCCGACCTGCACCTTTTGCTGGATGCCATCCCCTCTCTCTTTCCCCGTCTTTCCTGTCTATCTCTACAGTCACTGTCAAATAAAGCAGAAATGGCAAATAAAAAAAATAAAAGAATGCACATAGTCTAACATATAAGACAGTCTGAACTCACAGATGCAGCAGGTAGAAGCAAGATCTTGGCATCATCAAGTTTTCTTGGTTGGACTGTGTAGCTGCAGCAGACAATGAACGAGGCATGGATGCTGTTCCTCATCCTTAGGTAACCCTCAGGGTGGCACTGGTGCACCTCTCCTCAGGTATTTTTCCACTCTGTCGATCTCCCTGGCTTACTCTTCTTTTTCACTTCGCAATCACTTGCTTCTTTTCCTGCTTGTTTTATGTTTGTGTATGTTTTGTTTCACTCGTAGTATCCATGACAGCACTGATAAAAAAAAGAACGCCGCTTTCCAGAGTATGATTAATTCATTATGGAACCTATTTTAACGCACTTCAAGAAAGAAAATGTGCAACGGAGACAAAGAGAAGGAGAGCAGAAGATAAAATGTGTGTGTGTGTGTTGGTGATAAAATGGTGCCCCTCTCTGCTTGGCAGGCTAACACTGACGGAGTGGGGAAGAAACAGAAAGCAAGGGAATGACATCAGTGGCTTCGAATCACTTTTGCTGTCATGCTTTTCTCTCTGTGTGTAGAAAAGAAAACACCTGTGAGCCACAGAGAGTTAGCAGTGGTTACTGGAAAGACCAACTGGGTCTGGTTTTGTTGTATTTGCCGGTTCCCTCACAATTTGACTGGATGGCAAGCGGGCAGGCACCAAAACAATGGATTTGAAATTGTGCCAAACCAGCCTTGGTGAAACCCAAGCTGCTAAGGAGACACTTTTACTCACAGCTCTGTTGGAACAAAAAACCTCAAGCAGTGATATTTGACACTTGGAATACATTTTTTCCAAATTATCATAGCTAGTCATGCATTTGAAATGTTTTGTTTTAAAACCATACGGACTGTGACATGTTCATTGACTTTGGAAATGGGCCTGGTCCTGACTTTTTGTATCACCTCTTCTGAGAGAGCCACAGAAAGTAAAAAATATTCCTCTGGGTAGGAAGAATGTAGCTATGATCACTGCCACGAGAGAAAAACTGTGGTCTGTTGCAGCCATTGAATAGTAAGAATAGTAAGGGAAATGCCACTGAATTTCAGCTTCAAAACAGACTGTTATTCCTCTGCTGTGGTTTAGCATTCACTACTGCCTCTCATTATTAGTAATAAAAGTCAAAAGTGCCCCTTCGATATGTGATGCCACACAGATTTACTGCTCCAAAGGTGATGAGTCAGTTCACTACAGGCCATAATGACCTCTTCAGCCAAGATCTTTATGGTGAAATGTATATGTGGTAGAACTGAGGGGTGGGAAAAATAATTATAGAACTGTGATGTTTTCTTGGACGATTCTGATGCTCAAAAATTAGACTTTTTTTCAACTTTAAAAATTTATTTTCTTTCCACATTAAAATGGCAGTCCGTTTGCTTATTTCCACCATCTGTAAAATGCCACTACGTGTCAGTTCTACCTTTGAAAAATGCACCCCTGGACTGCAAGTCATAAGCAACACTGTCAGTGACATGTCATGTGGTGTAAAGCGAAACAGAGCTTGAAACAATTCATGCAATTTGAAAATGCATTAAAATTAAGCACCTGGGCAACACCACAAACCTTGCTAATCATGTTTCCATAGATATACAGTTGTATTTTACTCTGATAAACCTCAGTGTTCATGCTGCTCACTTTAATTGAAAATTAATAAAAGGGAGTAAATATAACATCTTGTTTGTGTTAATGGGATATAACTGAAATGTAATCACAGGCTTTGTAATTGAATCACATCGCTTAGGGCCTAAAGATTCTCTCGCCTAGCAGATGATAAGCTTTTACCAGCTGATTGGTAGCCTTTGCTTCAAAGTCAAGTAAAAGTGTTTGGGCAGTCAGGTGTGCAGACAACACCTCTTTACTCTGTCTTACACTGGGCATTTGTTGTGCAAATCGACCCTAGAGATGCCCCTACTCTCACGGCCAGCTGATTGATCGGAGAAAAAAGTTGTGGAAGACAAAATAAAGGCTCACATCTCGCATGTTTGATAAGATAAGATGTATCTTTATTGAAATTTGTGTGACACAGCAGCAGCACAGAAGAAAATGTAGCTAACACTGAAGAAAAGAGCTTCCATAAATAACCACAGGATAAAATCAAGTAGAATAAAGAACAAAAAAAAAATACATTTTGTGCATTGTAAGTGTTCAAAGTAGTTTGATAGTTTGATTGACTTCCAACTTTCCTTGTCGTGCTGGACCACTTTTGCTGTGTTGTCTCAGTAGTTTTCTTTCTGTGTGGAACTGATTGCAAACTGTACAGCATATAGTGTTTGAGTATGTGTGTGTGTGTTTGTGTGCACCATCAATCTGACGACCCCGCGCGATAAGGCCGCCTGGGGAGGGGAGATAAGTGTGTTGCGGGGAAAATTGCATGCCGAGGTACTCTGTGGTGTGCTACGCAGTATCTTAAAGCCACATATTTGCCAGTGTGTGTTATTGTGTGTGCGCTTGCACCTCAAACAAATGTACTTTTCCCTCATCTAACAGAATTGTTTTGACCACTGGGTCTTTATCTTGTGATGGATAACTTCTAGCAATTATGTAAATCTGTGCAACGATCTGATGGAAGCTAAGAGCAGCTTAATAGAAGGTAAGGCAGCTTAATTACCAAACAAGGCTAATATTTTACAAACACACAGCCTGGGCCTTGTAATTAAAGGTTAGTGAGCCACACATACTGCAGCTGCTCAGGAGGGTAGCCTGAAATTTCTATTAGGCTTAATGCTCTTTGAAAAGGAAGGTTTGTTTCGTATATGGCGCAGCATTGCTTCATGTTTTTATGCCCTAACAGGAAGCTTATGAGCTTAATGGGCATGTACATTTTCATAGAGATTGAGATACTTGGATGAGCACGTATAGACCTTGGCATGCAGTATCATACATAATATCTTTTTACTGAATCTTCTGCCTTTGTTGGGAATAGAAACACACTAAAGGTAGTGTAATATGTAGATTTCATACACAAATAATAGGTTTTTAATAACACATTCTCAGTTTCCTTTGTCCTCTAAGAATTACTGGATTTACTTTCTTCATACGCTTGGTTGGCCTGGGAGCTGGTTAGAGGTGCAACAGTAGTTCTTATTGGTTTTCTAGCCCAGTACATGAGGCCAGCCTAGTGGTTAGAGTGTTTGCATGCTCGATCAATAGCCTCCCTGCTCTCACCCACTAGCATTAATAAGATCATTGATTAGCTGCCTCGCACTGATTGATTATAGCATTGAATCAGTCTATTATTAGTTCTCCCACTGATAGGCTGCCTTTGTGCTTAATGAAATTGCTCGTGTGTGATACCATGTTGCTTAGGGAATTGTTGGAAAAGCGTTCTTCTTCTGTATTTTTCTTGAAAGGTTTTACATAGGAGTATTTTGTAAATTTATGTTGCAGTACTTTGAATAAGCTGCCAAGTATCTTAACTGCAAGCTCCTTTTGAATCAGTCTAATTCAACGAATGCTGATCTCAGCAAGACAGGAAAAAAATTGGGCTTCAGTCAGTTGTGGGTGTCAGTTGTGCACTAATAAAGTTCTGGATCATACTTGAAGACCACTAAGTAATAAACCACGAGTTTTCTGGTGCCATGTAGTCCCAAGTTACCAGAAATGTCATAACAGTGGGTGAAAAAAAACACACACTCCAAAATACACACATGCAGGTACTGAGGAGGCAACACACACAGATCTGCACGGGCAGGGAGGAAGTGGTTCGTGGTTCCTTAGTGCGGTGCATTCGGAGGAGGAGTAGACCCAGCGGAGCGTAGGGAGTGATGGATGAGGAGCCGTCCCAGTTTCATTCCAATAAATGAGCAGCGTTCCACTTGGGCTTCCCTTCACAGCCTCAGCCAGCGGAGCCACGATGGAGACGGATGGGCCTCTCACTGCTGGGTGTTACAGGAGAGCACAGGGGAGAGAGGGAGAAATTAAGGGGTGAGGAAAGAGGCAGTGGCAGAAAGGAAGAGAGAGAGAGGGAAAGGGAAGGAACAGAAGAAGAGGGGAGGGGACGAAAAGGGAACAGAGGAACAAAGGAAAGAGTGAAGGCAAGATGTGGGGGGAGAAAAGAGGAGAAGACATCAGGAGAGTTGGGGCAGGTATAGTGAAAGAAAGGGGGAAGGACTTCAGGCAAAGAAGGAGAGGCAGAGACTGAGAAGGTAGTGTGTGTGT
>OMLF01027086.1:10435-31353 GCA_900302615.1 Holocentrus rufus
GGTGATGCCATAGGAGCTAGAGAGACAGTTGAGTGAAGTGTGGGGGAAAAAGAAGGGAGGAGAGAGGGATGGGTAAAGAAAAGAAAATGAGGGCTCCATCTTTCTGTTTCCGTCTGGCTGACTGCACCACTGCAAGGATATATGGATATGCCATAGCTGATATGACATGCAGCACGCTTGGCTGTGCATTCTGATTATGTGTTGGATTGTGGAACGTGCGAGAGTGTGGCCATGTCTTCCTGCCAAGTCTGATAGCTAGCAGTAACCAACCAAGGAGATAGAATTGGTCCTGGGAGCTAAAGGGGGAGTGTATTACAAGGTGTTCCTTAGTCTAACCTAATCTATTTTTTTCTCTCTCCCTCCCTCCTGTCCTTCCCTTTTCTCTGCCGCTTATTTTCTTTCTCACTTTTTGCCCTGTCCATCCATTTCTCCATCCTCACTCTTCAATCTCTCACTTTTATTGATCATTTCTGTCTTTCACTTACTCACTTTCTACACCCTCTATCTCTCATCCTCACTTTACTCCCTCTTCCTCCCTCTTTCTCTCCCTCTCTTTCTTCAGACGTGCCCCTCCAGAGTGGCCCTGGTGCCCAGTATGAGACCCCGCACTGGGGAGCCTCTTTGCCAATTGACAGCCCATTCAGTGCCAGCAGCTGGGACAAAGTGATAATTGACGGCAGAGACACAGAAGCGTGGCCCTCCATCAGCCGCAGTAGTGACACCAGCCGCCCTGCAGCACCAGAATGCCCCTTGGGCTCGGCTAACTCCAACCCAGACACCAGCGCTGTCACTACCACCAGTAGTAGTAGTTTTCTGAGTATGGCCACAGGGGCCGCAGGCCAGCAGGCCCATTATTCCTCTCTCAAAGCTAACGGTAACATGATGACAGGACCTGGGTCGGCCAACACTATAGCTGGTAATAGAGGCTGGGGTTCAGATGGGAAACAGGATGGTATGAATGGCAGCCGAGCAGGAGCACCCAATAGCTGGGGCTCTCCCAATTTTAACTTGAACCTCAACCCCAATGCCAACCCATCAGCCTGGCCTGTTCTTGGCCACGAGGGTGGTGGCATGGGACCTAATGGTGTGTCCAACTCCTCATCCCTCCCACCAGGTATTAACGGAAATGGAAACATGGGAAATGGGAACCTGGGAGGAGGAGATACTGGCGGGGGAGGTTGGGGTGGCATGATGAGCCCCAACGAAAATGATCAGCAGCACCCTTCGTCCAACACCAACTTGTCTTTCAACATGGAGCCTGCTAATATTAACACTGACGGACCAAACCACACTAAGCAGCAGCAACAAGCTCAGGAGCCCATGAGCCCCATTCACGGGTTGCCTGGCTGGGGCGGCCAGTCACCCACAGAGTCATCCCAGCTCAACGGGGACACAACAGGCAGCTCTGTATGGGGGAGTGGGGAAACCAAGGCAGCTGACTCCCCCAAGGACTCTGGTTGGGACTCCACTCCCTCTGGAGGCCTTTCTGCCTGGGGACGCCAAGGCAGCGGTGGTGGGAGTAATGGAAGTGGTGGCTGGGGTGACTGGGGAAAATCCGCTGGAGGTGTAGATGGATCTAAAGGCTGGGACTCAGCTGATGCTGGCAGCTCTGGGTCAGTCCAGGAGCCACAGCTGAGCTCCTGGGGCCAGCAGCCCGGAACAGCCCCAGCCAGCGAGGGCAGTGGGGACAGCAGTGAGGGTCGATCCCACCGCAGAGACAGATCCTCCAGCATGGATGTTGCCCCATTGCTTCCACGCCAGGACCTGGACCCCAGGGTGCTGAGTAACTCTGGATGGGGTCAGACCCCCGTTCGACAGCATACCGTCTGGGAAATGGAGGAAGCTAGCTCTGATGGTGGGAAGAGTGAAGGTGGTTCAGACACCTGGGGAGGATCCAGCTCCAGTGGTGGAACCTCATCCACCAACGGAGGCACTGTCAACCCCAACATTGGCCCTAGCCAGAGGCCTGGGTCTGGAGGGAAGAGTGATGGTGGAGGATCATCATCCTCCGGCTGGGGAGTCCCCCCACCTCAGCCAATCCAAACTGGATCGGGATGGGGGGATCGGGATCCCCCACAGCCACACAGCAAGGCCCCAAATGGCACTACCAGTGGTTGGGGAGAGCCCATACCTACTAATGGTCCCAAAGGTGGAGGCCCACCATCCTGGGGCTCAGAGGACAAATCACCCAGCTGGGACGATGGTCTGGCTAAAAGCCAGACTACTAGCTGGGGAGAGGGGCCCAAGAGCACCCATGGCTGGGGCAACAGCAGCGGTGGCTCCAACGGCTCCAGCGTAGGAGACTGGGGAGAGGCAGAAGTCAAGAAGAATGGCTCCTCCAGCAGCATGTGGGAAGGAGAGGGAGGGCATGGAGGAGGAGGTGGTGGATGGAAGGAAAGCCCCAGAGGAGGAAACGGAGGAGGAGGCTGGGGGAAACCTGCTCCTGCTGTGAGTGGTAACGGTTGGGGGGAGACCCCACGTACCAATGGCCCAGCACAGGGAGGCTGGGGCTCCTCCAAGGCCCAGGAAAGTAGCAGTAGCAGCAGCACTGGTAGTGGAGGAGGTGGCAGTATTGGGTCCTGGGGTGGTCCTGGTTCTGTGAAGCAAAACACCTCCAGTTGGGGCAATGTCAACAAACAAGACCAGGGTATGGAGCCCACAGGCTGGGAAGAGCCCTCCCCTCCCTCCATTCGCAGAAAGATGGAGATTGACGACGGAACGTCCACTTGGGGCGATCCCAGCACCTACAAGAAGACTGTCAACATGTGGGACCGCAATAATCCCAACAATAACCCGGGCAACAGCGGCCCACCACCCAATAAGAATGGTGGAATGATGATACCTAATAACAACAACAATCACTCTGTGGGCCCTGGCAACAACAATCACCATCACAACCATCACATGCATCATCATCCGCATCACAGCCAGCCCCCAACTCACCCACAACACCATGGCAACAACAATGGGTCACCCAACACCGCTGCCCCACACCAGGGTGGAGGCCCCCAGGGTAGACCACCCCTTGCCAACCCAGGTGAGAGATATCAGACACACAGAGAATGATACAATGAGTATTGCAGTATAGCTCTGCTTTTGTGTAAAACCTCCAGCTACAATGTTCCGTTTTTATTCTTGAATTGAGAGTGTATATGGTTTCTATAAGTGCTGAGAAAATGTCTTGCACTGAATGCCTACAGCAGCCATTTAAAACATATTGAACTTTTTTAAAAATACAGAGCTATCAACACAAAATTAAGTTAGATTTTCTTAATGCCAGAAAACCTGACATTTTGGAGAGCCAAGATTTTATGTGACAGCTGTTTTAAATGTTTTATTGAATAGTTTTAAGCTTAAGAGCTAGTCTTAAAAATAAAGTGAATGAAGAATGGGGAGACACAAAGCCTAAGTGGAGACTTTGTTTTCATTCAGCAATACATTGTTAAATTACCAATAAAGGACTGCCAGCCAGGATAGTTATTCAATGCAAGGATTATTCTTTTAAAAAATTCTCTCACTATGATTATTAAGCAGATACCCTCAGAGTTATTGAGAGTCTCTTAATGGCCATGCATACATAATAATGCCTCTGTATTGCAGGCTTAAGCTAGCACTGCAAACAGTGCAAAAAAGCCCCTATGAAGACAAAGGCCATACATATAGACACGGTAGAGCTTTAACACCTAACGATGTCCCCTCTCTCATTATCATTTTATGATGATGAATGAATGAGACCATTGCCCCCTGCTGTTATTCGTTTGCACTGCACCCACCAAGGAGCCTCATGACTAGCTCCTGATACACACATGCACGCACACAAACACACACACGTACACATACACCACAGCACCTTAACATCAGCCAAGAAAAAGAGAGAAATTGGAGATGCAGCGATAGGTTTCAGAATTCCGCAGAGATCGAGAGTGAAAGAGAGAAACAGAGCGAAGACCAAAAAGAGATTGATGAGTGAGCAGGAAAAGAGAGGGAGAGTGAACAAGAAGGCTGGGTGCAGGCCAGCAGTTGAACTGGCATGCATTGGTTGGCACGAGCTGCTGCATTCATCCTCCTCCTCCTACACATACACACACACATACAGAGCGCCTAACAGGCTAGACTGGGCTGGCGAAGGCCTGTTGCTGTCAGGGGAGGAGGCAGTCATGAAAGGCCTCTATATATAGACAGTATGACACTGCTTCAGCTGACTAGCTTACTTTTCAGCTGCCTCTCTGATTAACGTGTCACTGCAGCTCATCACGTGGGCTTTAGACAACAGTGTGAGGTTTGGTTAAAAAGACATTTCACATAGCAATGGTTTCAAGTCTTAAAGCAGTTTTCAATTGGCTGTGTCTGTTATCATATAGCTCAGAGCAAAACCTGCATAGAACGACTTTCTCATACAAAAACAAGTGAAGTGAACTGACTTGTGTGTGGACAGAATGCAGTCTTACTAGAGTCATATGCTTTCCTATGCATGTGTCCTGTTCTTCACTTTTCTCCCTCCCTTCTCTTACTAGTTGGGAGGTACGGTGTTCTACAATGGAAAAAATGGCAATTTATTATGAGTACAAGAAAAAAAAAGAGTTTGTGAATGAATATTTTGCTGTAGTGTGCCTCAATTCTTCAGTTGTATTTTTTGTTCAAGGTTCAAGTTATTCCTGAGTTTATTACTCTTACCTTTTCCATATCACATTTTTCTCCCAGGCTGGGGAGAACTTCCCAGCGTTCAGCCCAAGTCGGAGCCTGCCTGGGGAGAGCCAGCAGCTCCATCATCTGCCGTGGACAATGGCACCTCTGCCTGGGGCAAGCCTCCAGGAGGCGTAGGTGGATGGGGAGATGGGGGCCATGAGCCCTCTGGACCCTATGGCAGGGCCAACGGACCCCCAGGCTCTGCACCCTGCAAGCCAGGTAACACCCTCAAACAAACTTTATATGCAGATACAGAGAAAACCTGATATAATAGTAGCATGTCCCGCAGTATGGCCATAGGTTTGGCAGTGCGCAGCAAATGGTATTTTGAAGATTACTAAAGTGTGACTGTCATTTGAAGTTCAGTTTGCGTCTTGTAGTACTCAGCCAAAGGACCGATTTATAGTAACACCCAGTATGTGTTTGTAATTACACTCAGGAGTTTCTTCAGAACTCTTTGCATTTGTGCCAATTTTGAAAGCTTTTGTCAGAGCTACTGGAGTGTTGCTGGGATTAAAGCAATTCCATACCTCAGTTGTTCTTGGTTATTTGTGTTGTGGCGTTGATATGTTGGAAATGGTGGAGGGAATGCAAAAAACTTGCAGAATAACGAATGACAACAGTGCCACCAAGTGGTCAGATTTAAAATTACCTGCTACTCACTCTCTCAAATACTCTCAAAATGCACATAGGATGCTTCACAGATGCTGTAACATACTGTAATGGGTAACCTAACTCATTTTTCAATGTTGTTTTGATTTTAAGTTTGCTCACCTCCTCACTATTAACCCTTTGATGTTTTCCTCTCTTTCTCAGGCCCCAAACCTATGCAAGATGGCTGGGGAGGCGGAGGGGAGGAGATGGGCATGTCAACCGGCCAATGGGACACTGAGGATGGGGACATGTGGAACAGCCCCACCTCCCAGGAGAGCAGCTCCTCTTGCAACTCCTGGGGAAATGGACCCAAGAAGGGTCCGAGCAAGGTCAGAGGAAGCACACTTCACTTTCCTTTTTTATTTCTTTTTCTTTCTTTTGTTTTTTAATTTGTAGGAGATATTGGTGATTGAAATTTCCAGTACTTGATTTTTACAATGCTCGGATGATGATATGACATTAATGGAAACCAAGTGTTTGTCACATGAACAAAAGTTCTTTGTTGTGTGTCATTAGGGGAAGCTGGGCAACAAGCCAGACGAGGCCTGGATCATGAACCGTCTCATCAAACAGCTCACTGACATGGGCTTTCCGGTAAGGGTTCTTGGGTTAAAATCTATTTTAGTGCCGATTAATCCGATTAACCTCATTTACAAATATATTTTCCTGCTGTTGGGTCCGGGTTAGTAATATGTCGTCTTTGTATAACAGAGAGATCCTGCTGAGGAGGCTTTGAAGAGCAACAACATGAACCTGGACCAGGCCATGAGTAAGTCCACCAACATAGTTGTTTAGGGCTGTGTGCCTTTGTATGTGTTTTGCCGATACTCTGATATGAGCTGCTATTACTCAGTATTCCAGCTCCCATCCACAGCTGTTTTGCTTTCCTGCTATAGTGAGTATTTGGTTCAGTTCAGCAGGGAATGCGAGTGGCACACATGATGTCAACCCATCCTTGTGTCTGTAGATGCAGTATGAAATCCCACTGAAAAGTTTTGCTTACTGTCAATATATCATCATTCTCAAACTCTAGATATCCATATTCCATCTGGATTTTTTTTTTAACTTGGTTTGCCTGCCTAGATTTGGTAATAACTCTTGTGTTCTTCCCTCGTCTCTCCTTCCTCCTCCCAGGCGCCCTGTTGGAGAAGAAGACAGAGCTGGACAAGCGGGGCATGGGCATGTCTGACTACAGCAATGGCATGAACAAACCCCTGGTGTGTCGGCCCTCCGCCCTCTCCAAAGACCCCACCGACCGCAACGCATTCCTTGACAAGGTATGACACTGACCAGCTTTCCGGCCATCAAACACACCTCTTGAAAATGATAAGTGCGGTAGAAAAGCTTTAAAAAAAAAAAAGTTTTAGTCTTGAGATATGGTGTGTATTCTGTTTTTATTCATGTTTTGTTTTTCCTCACTTTTTTCTCTTTTATATTTGTTATTCAGTCTTATTTATTGCTTACATTTGTGGTCATCTAGAACAGCACTCTAACTCTAATATGTGCTCTACAAAGATAGATGCCAATAATAATTAATATCATCAGATGATTATTGTGAATTCATATTCAAGGTCTTGGTCAGTAAAAATATCAGTGGAAAACCTCCCTCCATGCAGTTACATTAATTTTTGTCTTTCCCCATCCCTCTCTCCTCTGTTATTTCCTACCTGCCCCTCACCCCTCCGTCTTCCCCCTCCCTTCCCATTCGTCCCTCTCTGGTCCAGGATGGCGTTCTGTCGGACGACGCCCCCCCATCACCGTTTCTGCCTTCCCCCAGCCTGAAGCTCCCCCTGGCCAACAGCAGCCTTCCTGGGCAGGGTCTGGGACAGGGCAACCCGGGGCTGGCCATGCAAAACTTGAACAACAGACAGGTAACAAACAAGCACTGCACACGTTTAAACCACAGGCTGTCACAAAGCTCATAGTTTTAAAACAAGCCCCACCACAGCTTAGAAAAGTACCCAAAACACACAGTGCCCTTACACGTTATTTGTGGAGCACAGCTGAAGACCAGCAGATTTCCTTTTCCAAAACTTAAAACATTTGTGGCACTGAGTAAAGAATCAGAGCTCAACAATCGTACAAGCATTTGTCCTAATGACACTGGTGCAGACATGTTGACAGTAACTGTATATACTGACACACAGTGCAACAAAGGATTTGTGCAAAACAGTAGACAACATTTGTCACTCTACAAATACATATTCATAATTCAGTAGTCTATACCTGTGTGTGTAGAAGTTTGAGTGTTGAATGGATAAAAAGTACAGTGAATGCAGTAAAAGATATACTGGAGTAATTACTTCCCACCAAACACACACACATACACGTTCATACACACATTCCTCAATCACACTCTTAAGGCTGCTCTATGGTTCTATAGCAAAGCTATGCTGCTCTTACCTATGATGGTGCAAGCATTTATAATTCTGCATTGGTAGGTCTGCACACAACACTAGATGGCAGTGTCATGTCTTGTAACCTCCATGCTAAAAAACAGTAATCTGGAAATAATCGTGTTTACATTCTCTGAACCAGAGGGTGTATACTGTTGGGCACATTTGATGATGTCAAAACCAACATTTTGAGTTATTTCTCACCATCAATTTAGTGACATAATTGGGGGTAATTCGGTGGTGTCATCAAATTAATATATTTGCAAACCTCCTGTCTTCATGTTGTCTTCACTATATTATCAGAGAGTAACCAGAAACACGTGGGAGGAAATACAATGCGGCCAAGTGGACCAATGACAGTGCAGAGCCATAAATTGGCCTTTTTGTGTGTATGACCATGCCTGAAGGTCCTATTGACAGCAGATAGTTGAGTTCTTTCACATATCACCTCCTAGAGGCAGCCTTGGCCCAGAAAGCCCACAGTATGTCCCTGAAGCCCAAAGAGAGGCATTGTAAATGTGTCTGATGTATGAAGGATTGAATAGAAAGACCTCTTCAACAGCAGTGAAAAGGAGCGACAGTATACGATAACATTTCTGCGTAATTGTTTTAGGCTATTTGAAAAAAAGCACAATCACAATTTAATCCAACAAGTTGCTGCTTTCACTGAGTGTTCATTTTATACTTTGGTCTCCCTGGCAATCAAGGTTTAGTTTATTGGTTAAATGACCTTGAGGGCGAAGCCTTTTAGAAATGTTTTTTTTTGGCATTCCTGTGTTGGCTGGGGAAAAACATCATTGTAAGCTGCACTTCTGAGTGCTCCTTCAGTGCGATTCTTTCATCTGGATCAAGTGGAATCATTCATGTATTGAAAGAACCAATCCGTTTCACAATGACTTGACAATTGGATGGTTAGCTCTTGACCTTATGCCAGAATCGTCTGCTTGACTGGTCGAGAATATGCACAGTTCCTCCTAATTCTGCTGCTTGGCTTTCATTCATTCACACATGGCTATAAATGCAAAATGACTTCTGTAATGTTTTAAATGTTTCAGGGATTTCATTGTTGCTCTGACTGTGTGTGTGTGTGTGTGTGTGTGTGTGTGTAGATGCCCAGTGGAATGTTTGGCAGTAGCGGAGCAGCACAAACCCGGGCCATGCAGCAGCAGCCTCCTCAGCCACCAGTGCCACCTCTCAGCTCCTCCCAGCCTAGTCTACGTGCTCAAGTGCCTCAGTTTCTCTCCCCTCAGGTACACAGACAGAAACACACCCTGTGCTCTGAGGTGTACAAAAGTTAATTCAGTCTGAATATGAGCGACCTGGCCAGATTTATGACACCAAGAAAAGAAAAGAAAATTGTGAATATTGATTCCTCTGATAGTGTTCTTTCTCCCTGCTTTCCACGCTCTACTACACCTACTCCCCTCCTTTAGTGAATGTGGCTATAATTGTGTTCAAGCATTCAAACATCTTCTGTCAAGTACCATGATTGGAAGTTCTCTATAGACGTCGATTGCATTTAAAATTTGAGTTTGTTTGAGACAAACTCAAACCTGCAATGTCATCTGCAGTGTATTTTAGTCATTGCAGTATTTGGTCATTGCAATGTTTTCACTGCTGTAAGAACTATAAAGTAAGTTATTTAAATAATGTTGGATAAAGTCCCTCAGCTTCTTACCCCCAACCTTAACCTTATACAACCTTATTTCATTCCTAAACATACGTGTTTTGCCTTTGTGAAGCCTGGCAAGAAATGTCAACACAAATAATTTTCTTGGAACCCCACTGCAGGGCACAAACTCCTGAGATAGGCTCCTCACCCCTCAGACTCTCTCTTCTTCTTTTCTTTCCCTCTCCTCTTCTCCTCTCCTCACAAACATAGTGACTCGTTTTCCTTGCCTGCAGTTGTTGTTGTGAAAATGTCGTGATTTGTAGCGACTGACTTGTCATGTCCTCTCTCAGGTCCAAGCACAGCTCTTGCAGTTTGCAGCAAAAAACATTGGTCTGAACCCTGCACTTTTAACCTCACCAATAAATCCTCAACAAATGACCCTGTTGTACCAACTTCAGCAACTGCAAATGGTGAGTCAAAGCTGCCTTCCTCTCTGCAACAGTAGCACAGCGTGTACTCACAGGCGTGAATCAGACAGGGCGGGTTTTAAAGATCCAGATCTGCACTGAAACAAGACTTTTTGTCATTTCTTAATTTTAGTTTTGTAACCCCTTGGTCTATGCTTTCCCTTACATTCCCACTTGCATATTCTGTATCTGCTGGTTGCAGCACTTCACTGAAGCTACATCACACTTATGTTAAGTGAAATAACCCAAGATGCCATTGTTTTATGGCTGCAGCATCACATCAGATAGAAAATATCTAGATGTCTTGTGTTGTTTTATACACATTTTATATACAATTCAGCAGGAAATGTTTTGTGTCTTTGGGAAAATTGGGACCTGGGACTAGCAGGGTTAAAAGGTTTGATTTCATTTCTCATTTTGGTTGATAAAAATAAAAAAAAGAACTTAAAAATACAGGAATAAGTAGATTTTTATCTACAGTTGGTTTCACATCTACAAGTGCAAGCTAAAAAAAACTGGTTGTACAACAAAAATTGATCAGGTAGAAACCTGCTGATCCTTACTCTCCTCTCTGATCGATCTCTTTTTTTTTTTTTTCTCCTTTTTCTCTCCCTCCACTCAGGCGTACCAGCGTTTACAAATCCAGCAGCAGATGATGCAGGCGCAGCGCAATGTTTCCGGCCCTATTAGACAACAAGAGCAGCAAGTGAGTCACATATGTGCCTGCGCAGACACACACACACACACACCCACACTCTCACTCACACACACAAAGTTTGAGCATAAAGGTGATTCATTTTATGTTGTGTGGCCCCATGTGAGAACTGATTCAAAACACTGTGACAGTCCTTACATGTTAGATCTTGAGAAAACAATTTGATTCTCACATGATTCCACAACATGGACAAAAGCGCACATTACCGAAGCAGAAGTTGCTCAATCTTACTGGGACGAGAAACCTCCTCTTCTCCTTTCTTAAAATCTGATACTGCTGTCTGAAGGTTTCACACCATTGAAGGGCCGTTGATAGAACCGACACATTTGAATAAGTTCTCTTCCTCTTACCGTCACCGTTTATCTTTCATCATTCATCCTTGCCTTCATTCCACTTCTGCCTTACTCTTCATTTCTTTTTGCCACTTTTTTCTTATTATGTGTTTCACTACCGACCCATCCAACCAGCCAAAACCTCTTTTTTTCTCTCTCATCATTTTCCACCTTCACCTTGTCCATTCTTCTTCTTCATCCTCATTCGTCTCTCATTCAACAATTCTTTTCAGCCTATCAACCCTTCATTTCATCTCTTACCACTTGCTGTTCTCACTCGCCCTTCTTCTCTCTTCCCCAATCTCTTAAATTCTTTTTCCAGTTTTATTCTTCCCACCATATTTTTTTTCATTCACCCTATTTGTCTGGCTTCCTTCACCCTCCCCTTTACCCCAACATGTCCTCCTATAGCACATTCCTCTGACGCCTCTGTTTTCTCCCAGGTTGCACGTACAATCACCAACATGCAGCAGCAGATCCAGCAGCACCAGCGTCAGCTGTACCAGGCGCTGCTGATGAAGCAGCAGCAGCCTCCCTCTCACTCCTCCTCTTCTTCCTCCTCCTCCACTGGCCTGCACCCCCCTGGTGGCCCCGCTGGAGGCCCTGGCCCTGGAAAATCAGCCCTGGACCCTTTCACAGGCCCCCACCAGGCCCCGGGCCTTGCTGACACACTGCACACCAAAGAGCCGCCGTCTTCGCCCAACGCCTACAGCACCTACCCTCTCTGTGAGTCTGGGACGGGGTTAACAGATAGTGGCCAAGAATGGGAAACCTTCATTTTCCAAAGTGGAGTTTTTTTTGGCGACTTGAACTATTTTCATACATTTCAAAAACACAGAAGTGACACAGAAGTCCCAACTTTCATGTATGGGCATGTATGTTTAGCCCCTCACCATCCATACTTATGCTCATCTATAATCAATGAACACAAGACACATTGATTCTGTGCCCATGTTCCAATCAGTCATCCATACTCAAATTAAGCCTGTTTTTGTTCTAATACCTTTCTAATTTATGCACTTTGGTTCATTTGTCTATATTACATGAATAAACTGTCACTTCTTGCATTCAAGGAGCTTCCACTCTATTCAAGTTTCTGAACATATTAAAGGGATAGTTCACCCATTTTAAAAACTTGATATTATTTCACTTACCCCTTAGCTGTTATGTAGGACAGTGGTGGAGCTGTCTTCCTTCCTCACTGCTACGGTGTACCAGAAACCAAATGCTAACCATTAGCCATCTGCCATTGCGGTGTACCTCCCCCCAGTAAACCATCTCAAAAATAACTGCCTCAACCCACTCCAGTTGATAAATAAAGTTTGAGTTTGATGGTGTGTGTCAGAATTTTTGTAATCCAAAATGACGTAAAAAAAAAAAATTTAATCAAAAAATAAAAATCAATGGTAGATCTTTTTTCTTGTCTGTTAGCTAACATGCTACTTCTGATGAAAATTGGCAATGTATTTTTCTCTTTCTCTTTGTGTGTATATATATTGTTATACTTAGTTTCACTTCATGTTTTTCCTGTTCTTTTCCGGTTTGCAGCTGGACTGAATCCAAACATGAATGTAAACTGCATGGAGGTCGGGGGTCTGTCCCTGAAGGAGCCTCCCCAGCCCCAGTCCCGTCTGTCCCAGTGGACTCACCCCAACTCCATGGACAACCTCTCTGGCAACTCCACGCACATCGAGAACAACCTCAATAAGCACGGTGAGATGAAGAAACACACTCGCAGGCAGACACACACCCACACAAATTGCATCACATACTGACACAACATTGCCTTATATGCTGCCAGCTGGTCCTTGTAAATAAGAATTTGTTTTTCATTACCTTGCCAGGTTAAATATATGTAGAATTTATATTCTGTACAGTCCCCCAGCACCTTCTTTTGTTGTTTTGCAAGCTACAGCTATCCAGCCTAAAACAATTTGAAAACAGTTTATAAAAGAGTAAATGCATAATTCAGCATCCTCTTGAATCATGCCTAAATTGTGCTGCCACTTAGTAGATGGAATATTTCTTTTTAGAATTTGATGGATTAGATCTGAGGATTGTGGGAGTTGTGTGAAAATTGCAGTTAAGGTGTGAGGATTCATAATTAAGTTTACATTTTCACAAAAATACGGTGTTTAATATAGAGAGATGATTTGCAGAAAATATTTTTTTTCAAGTGCAGGAGTTTTTCATTTCTAAATGACTAATCAGTTATTCTGGCTACAGCAAAGTGGAAGTAATTCATGTCAAATGTTCGGAGTCAATAATGAAATCCCTCAGTTTTGTCTCAGAAGATACCATTTGAGCTTCTCGGTATTGTTTGCAGACTAAACTAGTCAAGTGACAGCAGCTCTTTAAAACTTGCTTCTTCATCATTCCACTTGAGATCTCACTGGCTATTTCTTTAAGGTTTTTTTGTTTTCATCACAGTTTCACACTCAAGAATCTCACCCACAAATGCTGATCATAAAGTGTCATCCCTTTTACCATCATCATGCTGTGGGTATAAATATGAACATTCAGTAAATACTTACAGCACTGAGACTGCTGTCAGCAAACTTTTAATCACCTTGCCTGGCTGTACAGCCTATTGTCATACTGATTAATGGTGAAGTGACTTCACTCTGAAAAGGTTTTAAGTCAATATTTATATTGTCAATATTTAGCCTTTAGCAAGGATGTCAGAAAAAACAGATGTTGTGATAAAGAAGAAACTAAAGGATGTTTGAAGAGAATATGACATAAAACATTATGCCTAGAATTTGCAAACAAACAAAAAAAAAAAGACCTCATGTGTTCCACCTTTACTGTATATTCGGTATACCAGTCATATTAGCGGAGTTATGTTCAGTAGTTTAATTCAGTTGGACTAAAGTTGTGCTTCACACATGACTTGATGTGTTAGCCACTGCGTATGTCAATATTCACGCCTCTTGCAGTTTTCAGTCGACTGTGTGCCTGAAAACTTGCACACTTACGTGGCAGTGCTGGAACATTCAGGTGTTGACACACCTCAACAAGAAAAAGGTGGTGCATGACCTTTTCCATGACCTCGTGCAGCTCCAGTGCACCCAGTTGGTTTGGTTATCACTCTGTCACTTAGACTGCATGAACTTTCTCACGTGTGTTTGCAAATGAAGCATGAAACTTCATTCTCTTCTTTTCCTTTTTGCATATGTCAGGTGCCATATCTGCTGCCTCTACCCTGGGCCCCCCTGGGAAGCCACCCCAGCTGGAGGACTCATACAGCCCCTACAATCTGATATCCAGCTCTGAGTCTCCTACCAGCCCCCTGGTGACCCCAGACAGCTGGGGCCAGGGCAAGAGCCCCAATGAGAAGATCTCCAATGGGACCAACATCAACTGGCCCCCAGGTGAGGACTGGAGCCACTTACAAATGTGTTTTCCGGGCATCTCTCTGTTGCATTGCCGGTTTACAATAGGTTATCTTCTGTTTTCTTAGTCTCAGTCTTCTCAGATTTTTGGGATTAGTGCATTACAGTAAAATTCCAGTCACCCATTCCTAATGCAATTATATAAAAGACTTGAACTCCTGCCTGGTTGACAGTCAGTCCTGTATTTTGTGCCTCAGAGTTCTGCCCAGGCGTGCCGTGGAAGGGCCTTCAGAACATCGACCCTGAGAATGACCCCAACATGACCCCTGGCAGCGTCCCCAGCGGGCCCACGATCAACACCAACATCCATGACGTCAACCGATACCTGCTGCGGGACAGGAGTGGAGGTATGGACACAGGCAGTGCCGGGGCGGAGGGGGGTGGCAGGGGAAGTAAGGCCATAAATTTTAATCTGAAGAAGACATTTTAATTTTATTGTAAGGACATCCCCTGTACAGCAGATTAATTTGATAGCAATTAATCAAAACTTCACCTAGACTGGTACTGTGAATTTTATTGGAACTGACCTTATGTGTCACTGATCCTGCACCACAATCCCCTGACACTTTTGTTTCCACTGATGCTGACATGAAGTTTTTATGTCTCTCTGTCCTTGGGCACAACATTTCTACCTCTGTGACCACTGTAGCCTCTTCCCCAGCTCCACCACTGCAGAATGGCTCTCTGCCTCCCACCAGCAGTGACTGGCCAGTCAGTGGCTACTCTAGCTCTTTCAGTCTGTCGTCCTCTGACAGAGACAGCTCAGGTACACACCCAGAGAGTCTGTTCCCTCCATGTGTGGACCCGCTGAACCTCTCCTCACCCAAATGGAAACCCTGACACCGCACTTCCTTCCTTGAGCTTACCTCAAACCCGTTTTAATGACCCCCCAGCACCCTGCAGGCCTCACCTAAACATGCTCCTTCAGCATCTCTAGAAAACATCCTTACAGATACTAAGAAAGCAGCCTCGCCCTAACTTGACCTTCTACCATGTATACCTCTTTGACCCAGCCATGAAAAAACACGCCTCATCTTAGTTGGCCATAACATCAATGCCTGCATCAGTATTGTCTTTGTTTTGTTTTGAAGTGTATATTAATGCATGTTGCATTGATGAGCACATTAAAAGACACTGGATCATGCAAGTTCCCATGAGATCAGAGGAGCTGGTGTCACTAATAGTTTAGGGATCAGTAGAATAAAGTCAGTTATCTTGTTAAGTGTGTGATAACATATCCTTGCCTAATTGTCTAGTGTGAGCATGATTATGATTGAAAGACAAAACATTAGACAACCCGTTTTTAATTGTGAGACAGGTTGTAGTTACTAACTTAAGAGATTTCTTCCTTAAACAGTTGAGACATTTGTTACTAAAGCAATCCTCTCTTGTACATCTGAACCGATGACATGCTTTCTGTATATAACTTCTGAAAGTGATGTGATCATTATGAATTTCAGCTTCCCAGCTTATCAAGTGAAAGTGAAAACCTACCGGTTCCGTTTTTTTAATTTACAGTATATCTATATGTAGCTCAGGATAGAAAGAAATCACAGATCCTCTTTAGTCTCCCAACTGAAAGCTTCAGTTTCTCCATCTGCAGCATGTGTGTAATATTCTCTCTGAACTTGTCTTTTTCTCCGTCTCTTCTCAATATTAAGGTAAACTGTCTGACATGAAGTCCACCTGGTCCCCAGGACCCATCTCCCACAGCCAGGCCTCTCTGTCCCATGAGCTGTGGAAGGTCCCCCAAGGCCCCCGCAGCACCACGGCCCCGTCCCGGCCCCCACCAGGCCTCACGAACACCAAGCCCTCCTCCACCTGGGGAGGGAACTCACTGGGCCTGGCCCAAGGCTGGAGCAGCTCCTACTCCTCAGGTGAGGGCGCACCTCCTCTTTCAAAACTGCACTTGTTTTGAAACAGATTTATGTAGTCACCGAATCAGACTACAATCAGGAAGGTTGTATGTGCGTTCACGTTGAATGCGGAGGACTTTTGAGAGGCAGCGGTTTGCATCTGTTGCGATCTTTATCATTTGGGGATAAGGTGTCGCACAAATTAATATATTTGTGAAACTCCTCAGCGACTGGCTCTGTATCGTTTTCACTATCAGTGGAACTTATCAGTGCATGTGGGAAGAAATCAAAGCAGTCAGGCGGGTCAGCCAGAGTTCTTGCAGTCTTGCATCACGGTGTGCAGTTACATTTTGGAGAGGTACATGTGAGCCATGGCAGCAGCCTCTGTGGGCCACGTGAGCACTGCAGACCCCAACAACAACATCTTGATGTTCAATTTGCTGTAACTTTAAATTGTGTAATTGAAAACCCACCTATAAAATCTTATTTAAGAATCTAAGAACAAATCAGTCGAGATTTTTCTAGTCCCTGACATTGAAAAGGCTTTTCAACAAAAACAAAAACAACAGATATAAATCTCACCATAATTCACACCACCGTGAAAACACAGATGTGACTGAGGATGTTTAGGCGTGGTGTGGTTCAGGGCTGCTTTTCTGCGCTCACTACGGCTGCTATATAAAGTTGGGTGAACACACCCTGCTAAGATGGTTTGTTGTCAAACTGACTTTTTGTGGTTTACCGTCTCTGCTAGGAAACATCTTACACACTTAGTGCATGACCTTCTTTTGACATGACACACAGATTTAGGTTGGTAGCATGTTGTAGGGCTACACACCTGCAGTGCAGCTGAAAGATCTGTGACCTGAAAGATCTGCTACGACAGACCACAGTTGACGGAAGACAGTAACAGTGCTTCCTTTTCTCAGTTTGTCCTGTTTGACAAAATACGTATAAGCATTTCTTGTAGGCAGTTATATTTTGTTTTGAGTATTTAAAACTAAATAATTACCAGTAGTGTAATTTGAGTGTCTCTCGTATTTCTCTCACAGAGGGCACCACATGGAGTACAGACAGCTCCAACAGGACCAGCAGCTGGCTGGTGCTGAGGAATCTCACTCCACAAGTACGTACTGTATGCTGGGGTAAGAAACAGCACAACCACCTAACTGCCCTCCATCCTGGACTTCTCCTGCAGGATTTTCCAAAGCAGTTTCTCTTGGACTGGAACAACAGTGTATAAGCAGTGTAGCAAGCATGTAAAAAGTAGAAATTGCATCAGTGTTGTTTTGAGTATCTTCATCTTATGCAAATATTATTTTCACTGAGGTCCACTATTAACATGCAGTTAATAGTGGACCACTTTCAGAGGATCCGAAAGTGGTCGATTGAAGGCCACAGTTGAGATTTGTTGGTGATGTAATAGGGACAACTTTGTTCCGCCAAACAGCTGACATATTACAACACGGCAACATATACAAGCATGCCACTACATACCTATAGAAAATAAACAGAAAAAATAAAAACAAATGTGCTGATTTTTGCAAAAAACAAACAAGGCTCTTATAAATAAAACATCTTGCCTCAAAGCAGACAAAAAATGAGATGATAGCAATAGGAAAACAGAGCAAGAAAACTAAGTAAGGGAAATAAAATATTTATTTTTTGAAAATCAGATCTGATATTAGTATCACTGACACTTGTTTGTATTGTAGATTGATGGGTCAACTCTGCGGACTCTGTGCATGCAGCACGGCCCTCTGATCACATTCCACCTCAACCTGACCCAGGGCAACGCCGTGGTGCGCTACAGCTCCAAGGATGAGGCCGCCAAGGCCCAGAAGTCCCTTCACATGTAAGCCTCAATATAGTTTGTTGCATTAGTCAGAGCTGCTGGCTTAAAAAAACTGTGTAAGTGATGGCATTTTCACACTGTTCTTCTGTGTTTTTCAAACTGCTATACCCTTTTTTTGTCTCATACAAAAGGAAACAAGTGTTGGGTAGATAGAAAAATTGACACTTTGATAAAAATGCACCTGGCCTCTAGTGGAACTTTCTCATGTTGAGGAAACCTGAACATTTTAGAGGTGTGCAGATGATGTTTTGATGTTTTTTTGGTCGCTTATCAGTCACAAGAAAGATGAGACAGGGTTTCAGGCTGTGCAGACAGCCAACATTTTACAGCATTTACCAAAATGAAATTGGAGGAAGTAGCGGTGGAGAACAAATTGTAGTAGCACGATTGACCATGGCTGTGTTTCTGCTAAGTGTCAGACTTCTCCATGAAGCCTGTTTTGCTGATAGAGGCAGACACTGCAGCTGGTTGTTATGGCAACAAAATGCGAGAAGCGTGACCTGCTTTTCATTATCAGCACAAAAGATGGTTGTGGCAGCATTTTCTCCACAAACTATACTGGTGTTATCAAGCTCTTAGAAAACACTAGAAGAAGGAAGAATACTAAAAATAGTAAAGAGTCAGTGCAACCTTTCTGAGATGAGCTAGTTGTGTTTCCTTGTGAGATCAAGAGCTAAACAGTGTCTTCCTGCTCCCTCCCCTGTAAGGTGTGTACTTGGGAACACCACCATCCTGGCGGAGTTTGCTGGCGAGGAGGAGGTGAACCGCTTCTTTGCACAAGGCCAGTCGCTAGGGGCAACCACCACTAGCTGGCAGGCCAACCCGGGAACCAATCAAAACCGGATGGGCGGGGCGACGCAGTCCCACCCAATTGGCCAGTGGAGCAGCGGTGGCGGGGGAGGATCCAAGGCCAGCGGAGGCGACCTGCTGTGGGGCGGCGTGCCCCAGTATTCGAGTCTGTGGGGACCCCCGAGCGGAGATGATGCCCGCGTGATTGGGAGCCCCACCCCCATTAACACCCTGCTGCCTGGAGATCTGCTGAGTGGGGAGTCCATGTAGGACGATGCCACGATACACTAACCAACCAACCAACCACCACCATGTCTCATGAGCCATTGGGGGGTGGCAGGTGATTTCAAAAACAAACAAAAGTTAAAAAAAAAATTTCAATATGAACAGGAGCAAAACCCAAGCAAATCATGTGGTGATAATCAGTATCAATTTGAACTCTTTTGAACTGTGAATTGTGAATCAGAGGGCTGGAGTCCCCAACGTACAAGACTGCAGACTCCAGTCCTTCTGTTTTACTTTGCTCTTTTTTGTCTGGTTTACCGTTTTTTGGAAAAAGAAAAAAAAACAATTTTCTTTTGGTGTTCTTGAGATGCATCACATAAAAACTAATGAAACTGAAATGAGACACAACACAAAGAAACCTTTTAAGTGTTTTTTTCCATAAATATTACATGACATTCTGTGTGAAGTGTTTTTAGGAGAAGCAATCAAAGCTGCCATCTGAAACTTTCCTTTTCCCTCCGAAACTAAACAAAACAAAAAAAAAAATCCTCCCAAATTAAGACTTAAAATGACCATTCCCAGCATGTCCATGGCCAATGATGTGGTTCAAAGACCTTTACTTGTTCTGTTCACATTAGTTTCTCAGCACTAAAATTAGCCTTAAGTGCTTTCTGTCCCAGGTCCTTCCCAAGCCGCCTTTTTTTTTTCATTTGTTTTGTAACTGAAAAAAAAAAAAAAAAACAGCTGAATACTTGCACAGTTCCACCTCTGAGCCAGCAAGTGGTACAGGACACGATTAGTGACCAACCTTGTCACTGGGCAGTCAGAAGGCCTGGCCACGTTGGCTGGCCCTACCAATCATCAGCTTAACTATTTTGCGTTCTCAAAGGGATAGACACAGCTGTTTTTTGCATTCGTTTTTGTAAGATTGTAGGTAGATACAAGCGCATCTTTGATATCTATAGCAACATATGAGCTGAGAGAAGATTATTTGTCGGCCTAGCTGAGTGTCTCTATCTGTGTATGTCTGGTGGCACCTAATCATTGACGTCCGCGAGCCCGGATCCTTCTGCTCAGACGAACGTCTTCAACGTAGAAACCAGTCACCTCCAGGTGCTTTGTCGATTTGTCTACTGTCCGCTCCGTTATGAAGCCTAACGTTGTGTATCATCAACCAGTTTCTGGAGAAAACAAGAACACAATTTCACCTTGATGTGACAGTTACATTGTGCAATATACACCACAGACTCCGCTTCCGTCCATACTCAAAGTCCACTGGAGCTGGTTTCATCTTTTTTTTTTCTCTCTTTCTTTATCTTTTAAATTTTTTGAGTTGTTGCTGTCGTTGGATGCAGCAAAGGACTTTGGAACTACAAAACCTTACCCCTTTTCAAAACTTGGATTCCCACCAGGCCCCCCAGTCCCCTGAAACTGTTGGGCAGACTGCAAAGAGGAAGAAGCAGCTGTTGAACTGTACATTAAAGACTGAAACTACTAGGATACAACTGGGTACACGAAAAAAAATGCACACTTCCTCTCTGCGTGCCACAGCCACACCCAACAGAGACTGAATCCACAGCGGGATTGGATGGTTCTGGGTATCTGGCACAATACCAAATAAGAGGGGTTTCTCCTAATGCAGTAGATCTACGAGTGTTCCTTGCATTTGGTACTGTACAAACAGAAGAGACTAAGACTTTTATAAATTCAAAGGGTTTTATCATAGCACTTATGAAGAGTAAATCGCTTCAACTGCAATCCAATAAATCAAAAAAGGAGCTACAAAAAAACAAAACAAAACAAAAAAAAAAACTCCTGCTCTTTTATGTACTGTATCTATTCCTTGGAAATGTGTGGCGTTGTTCCTCTGGTAGCAGGATGAAGGGAAACTGAAATGTACTATTGGACTTTGGGGAAAACTGCAGTCGGATTTTTT